>JABFAK010000100.1:0-21171 GCA_013266265.1 Fusarium sp. NRRL 66182 | reverse complement strand
CTCGTTCACAGTGAGAAGGTCTAAAGTCTCAAATCTCTTCTCATTTTTGTTTGTTTTTGTTTTTGTTTAATATCTTACTTTCTAATGTTTAAAAAGCAGAAAACACTACTCCAGTCCCATGGAAAACGCAGGGCTGTCGACATCTAACTATATACACGGGAATATCTTTAAGCTGCTTTTCAGGAACGACCTCAATTTCCCAACTTGACTGGCGGCACGTAAAACAACCCGGCTGAAACGTACCAAGACCGTTAGTCATGGCACGAAAGTCCAGCTCCTGAGGAATCTGGAAGAGTGCTCACTCCCTCCGATGCTGTCGTATGTATATCGGCAGGCTGACTAGAGATCAGCGACGATGAATTAGGGTTTCACGGACTGGCTTTTACTGTCCATGGACTCGGTGAAGCGTGAAAAGCCATGGGCAATAGCCTCGACGCCCTTTCGACTCTTAGGGGACTTGGAAATAAATAGGAGATAACCATGGGGCTTCAGAGACTTTATCTACCTCACACCAATGTGAATAAAAGGGGGAGATCAAATGCTTCGGACAAAAAAGCATAACTAACAAGCCGCTCACTGCATAATCGATAGACGCTATTGACGCGTTTTACTTCTCCGAGTCATGTATTGCCGCGACTATTGGAACTAGATAGATTGATGTTGTCTTGGTCTACATCCTATTTGAGGCTCTTTTGTTAACTTGGGTAGCATTTAACAAATATCACTTTGATCAAACATGCAAGAAAAAGTTGTTCCGAGTATAATAGAGAGAATGGCTCCGTAATAGGAACCCTTCTCGATAGCGACTAAGTGAGTAGACCTGAGCCAACGCATTTGTTGGCAATTCCCAATGACTGACACTTCAAGACTTGTAAGTGAGCACCTAAAGAACAAAAGACCAAGAAGCTAATCTGTAAGCGCTTAGTCCTGCTTCTCTCCCATCTTGGCCTCAGGTTCATGAGAATCTGACGGCAGGCTGACCCCCTCCAGTGCCTCGACCGCCGCCACCCGCCTAGTGTTCAACAATTCAAGGTCAATCTTGGGCCCTGTGAAGGTGCCTCTCTTGGTAGCGAACCAAAGCGCAATCACAAATCCCACCAAGCCTGTGCAAACGACGGAGACGTAGCTCATATTCTCTGGCGTGACAGGCATGGCCGTTGGGAAACAATACAGGATGTCGAGAAAGACTACCCACGCAACTGATATACCGTTGATGAGAGTCCCATATTTGCCGAGGCTAAAGTACCGCCTTGGAAGAACGCGCTCTCGCCCTCTGTAGAGAAGAACCGCTTGAGGAATGACACATGAAGTTTGGAGAAAGATAATGGCTGCGCTGACCATGGCCGAGAAGGCGGTTGAAGACCCGAGAAAGATGAGACCGTACAGCTTCAGACGCTGTGGTTAGTACAGAGGAACAAAAATGCGTATTGGCTTTTCCGCTCACCGTAATAAAGCTTGCAGACAGAAGTAGTGCATTGACTGGAACCTCAAAAGTAGGATGGACACGCTCCCAAAAGTGCGAGTAGGGCAGGGCACCATCACGAGAAACAGCCCAGAGTGTGCGTGATGAAGTTGTGGCTGCCAAGTGTTAGCGTAAGCGACTCAGTTGAGAAATAACACTTGCCATTAGCTACGAGATTTGCAAAGAAACAGAAAGCAAATAGTGCCATCAGAATCGACGCAGCCGGACGAGATCCAGTTCCCTGGAAGTAAATCTCAAACAAGGGCAGCCCAGTGGCCGTGTTGAGTACGGCGGCGACATCACTAGTTGCGTACATGAGAGAAGTTGCAAACGGAAAAGCGGTAAGTAAACCCATCAACAAGGGATAAATCATGACCTTGGGTACATTCTTGGCTGGGTTCGGAATCTCTTCGCACAGATGGGCACCGCAATCACTGCCCAGGAAAGCATAGACGGCGTTGCCTATAGCCAGCATAAAGGCGAAGCCATCACTTGGCCAGCCACTCCTGTTGGTGGTATCCGTAAAGATAAACTCGGCTGATGCATGGTTTTCTGTAACGACGAAGAGCGTGATGGTCGTAGCGGTCAGAGTTATAACTGACAGGACAAAGATCATCTTGTTGAAGAGGGGGATCCAGTTGGACATCAGGATGTTGATTGCTGTGGCAATCCATATAAGAGCAACATATATCAAATATTGATGCCAACGCTGCTGCTCCCATCCTGGCTGCCACGCGCCGACAATGTCGAGAATCATGGATGAAACAAAGTTGGAGACTGAGCTTGAGGCGAGCCACCAGCCAATAACACTCATCCAACCGTTCCTATTGTGAACGCTGTTAGCATTCTGGCCGTATGCCTTGTTCGTGAGTCTGAAACTGACAAGTAAGATGCAAAAGCCTTATAGTCGTCGCGAGCCACCATGAAAGACCAGTAGTACTGCGCGCCTGCGACAGGATACGCGGATGCGAGCTCTGCCATTCCAAGAGAGACGACGGTGGTCATTACTCCAGCGACTGGAAGTGACCAGAGAGTGCCGGCTGAGGATGCTTCAGTCAAGCTGATTCCAATCGAAGATCCGGTGCCGAGCCAAGTGCAGGTCAGAGTGAAAGAAAGCGCCCCCAAAGACCAGAGGGAGAACCGGCGAGGCATAGCCTGGCGATAGCCCGCCGCCTCGAGCTCGAGGGCGTCATTGTTACCCGGATCGTTGTGATAACTCCTCTCCATGCTGTTATTGTAGGCTGGTACGCAGCAAAGAAGCTGTCGCGTTTGTTGATGGAGAAGATAGGACAAGGTCGGTACTTGGCAATCTCAGGTCTCTGCAAGGACAAGATTGAGTTCCCAAGCACGGAGATACGATGAGATCCCCGACCTTGGCTTTGACAGTGAATTCAAGATGAAATGAGAAGAAAGAACCCCTCTTTCGCGATCTGAGTTAGTCACGAGGGATGTCTCAGTTGAGTGACACAGCGAAGCCGAGTAACGATCAACCGACCAACCAAGGGCTTGTATATTAGCGCTGCATTCCAAAGCCACAAACATTACAGGCTGTGATTTTGAGCGTCATTCGTTGGTTTCAGCCAAGCCCGCATTGGCATCTTTACGTGAACATTGACATGTGAAGTTACGAACAAGTACACGGGTCAGTATGAACACGAGCTACGAATGAGTTGGCTCCAATATCGGCTTGAATGTAACACTACATGTTATCAGGCCAGCACATATATCTATAAGCACTTGAGTAATGGAAAGTGATCCTTGAACCAAGTCACAGCTGAACAATCCGTCTTCTCTACTGGGCTTTGTCTTGATCGTCATGTGGCTTGATCATCAGACTCGGACATGAACCATGTTGGTTCTACAGGTACGTTCCAACAAGAACGGCTCTATCCAATAACCAACAGTCACTGTGAGTGGTAGCAAACAAGGAATAGGGTGGTACAGACAAACATAGATGGCAAGCCTCTTAGGTTATAGTGGTTGCATCTCCTAGTGCTACCGAGAGGTTGGCATCTGCGATCAATAAGAATTATGATAGTAGAGGCACTTGGATGGAAAGTTTAAACGTAATCACGGAGCTATAGAAGTGACCAAATTAAGCTCTATGGAGGATTCCAAACGTCCAATGAATTAGTGGATGGCAAAACAAAACTCAAACCGATTGTCCAGGATATAGAAAGGCATATTCATTGCGATTTGCCATGAAGTTGATGATCCCCTTGCCGAGAGATGCCACAGCAGCAAGGGTAAGGGAAATCTGAAAGACAGTCACTCAGGGCGTTACATCGAACAAGTCTGCTAGGATCAATTGGATAATAATTGTTGTTTCAGCCAAGGCGTTTTTGCTTTGTAGTTCAGAGCTATTAGGCTTTTGTATAAACAGACCCTCAGAATGTATATGGCGACACCGACAGATGCACACTGCTATTTGACTTGTCTGCTGAATCAGACCCGTTCTTTAACATCAATTTCGACATCCTGCCCAGGCACTGGAGAAATGATACCCAGCGTAGGCACCTTGTCATCCATTTCGGGGAAAGGTTGGCTCTGACGGCCACCGACAACTTCGATGTCGTACCTTGTAACAAGTGTCGCAAGATAACTTAAAGCCGTCTGCTGTGCCAGGTGACGTCCAGGACAGTAGGTGGCGCCGCCTCCGAACGGCTTATAAGTCCTTGCTGAAGCAAGTTTGGGGTTGTCGAGGAACTTGTCGATATCAAACCTTTCTGGCTCTTCACCCCAGTATTCTCGGTTCAGATGGAGCTGCCGGTAAGGCATCATCACATCACTTCCAGCTCTGAATTCAAAACCTGCGATGGTGGTGTCCTGCACGACACGGCGAAAGGTCGAGGCGCCTCCATGAATACGCATCGTCTCGTAGAATACCGCGTTGAGTTTGGGGCATTCCTTGAGATACTCGAGATCTGGCTGATTCTCAATCCCATTCTTGAAAGCTGGCCTAACCTCTAACTGTAGGTCTTGTTTGAGTTGAGGGGTGTACAACGTATGGGCGAGCAACCAAAAGGCTAGGATGGAAGGGTTTCCGTTAATTCTGAGGCACGTTAGCATTCATCCAAAAACCCACGGCAAAGTTCAACTTGCGCCCAGTACAGCTTGAACAAGACAGCCGCAATATCTCGGGAACCGATGCCATGACTGCGCATCTCATCTTCAGACCGGAGTACAAAAGGGGCAGCATCCCGTCTCTCATCCTGAGGCATTTCAAAGTACTTGGTCAAACTCGCAACACAAATATCTTTGGCTTTGTGAGCTTTTTTTGAAAGGATCTTGGGATACCGGAAGAGTAACTTCCAAGCATGGTGGTTGAAGGTGTGGAAGGCATCCAGTAGCTCAGGCGAGTGTTGAAAGCACGCAGAGCCGAAGAAGCTGTTTGTTGAAACCATGACGATAATGTCGCCGGTCCATTTGAGCATGCCATGTCTGTTTTCTTTCCCAGTAGTGAACGGGCTTTTATACTGCAAGACACTGTCCAGCTCTGACAGAAAGTCGTCGTAGAACTTTCGTGACGAAGGACCTTGAATCATATCCGCCCGCACCCAGGCTCGGACAGAGTTGGGGACACTCGATGATGTCTCAGCAACGAAGGAGTTCCACATGATATTCCTTGCTTCTTGAGAAACTTCAACGTAGCCCATTACTTGGTCGATATACGCGTCGAATAGCATTTCCTTGGTTTTCTTGTAGGTTTCGGCAATGTGACGTGGATCAAGGATGATGTATGTGCGACGGCCTCCGATCAAGACGCTGAAAGGTTGGGCTGGAATTTGGAAATGGTTTCTAAGACTATGAGCACTAGACCAAGAATGATAAGATAGAACTGACCGGGCTGCGACAAGCGTTTTGTGGGTATCACGAAGAAACGACACATTATGTCCGAGTCCTGCATAGTCTCTCAGCTTTACTCTTGAGCGAGCGTCTACACAAGGTAGAAAATACCTGGTACCCAGTAAGGCAGCATTGGAGGCTCGGATTTCGAGTTCCATAGCGCTCCAGTTCGCAAAAGATACTGCCATGTGGCATACGCAACCACGCAGACTACAAACACTCGAGTTATGGCATGTTGATGGGATAGCAAGGGTGAGGGGCTGAGCGGCAAAGCATCCACAGCTTCAACTGTAGCATTGAGGCCAGCTGCTGTGACGTTAGAAGTCATGATGGTCCTTGTCCAAGTTGCACGAGTTAGGGTCGGG
This sequence comes from Fusarium sp. NRRL 66182, assembly GCA_013266265.1. Taxonomy (NCBI): domain Eukaryota; kingdom Fungi; phylum Ascomycota; class Sordariomycetes; order Hypocreales; family Nectriaceae; genus Fusarium; species Fusarium sp. NRRL 66182. The sequence goes on along the minus strand of JABFAK010000100.1, from coordinate 15,498 downwards.
AATCAAAGGCCAGTAGAAGCTGAGGCATCGACTCTTGTAGCAAACGCCAATGTACGATGGCAGCATAAGTCTTTTATCCCTATCTCGTATGTGACATCAACCACCTCCTTCTTCACACGTGATGGCATTGGACCTATGCCCAGGAGCCATAGAAGGAAGGGTCAGTTGATAACACAATTGGATGATGCATGAAGGCGGAGTTCGATGGCTGCAGCCCCCAAGAGCACATCTCACTAACGAGCGTTGGAATAGTAGCGCCGATACGAGAGGCGAGGCTAGTCTATTCTTCAAGCGGCACAGCATCTAGCGTGGCCACGACCAGGAGATGGCTCAATCAGAGATTTTCTGTTTTTCAGTATGAAGCAAGGATCCAGACTTGATCGAGAAAGACGTGTTTACAGGGCAAGATTCGCGAGTCGGTCTCCGTATGAATATGCAGACGATTTTACGTGGCGAGGTAAGCCAGAGACACAGCTTTTCAGGATTCCAACCCTTGGAATGGCGAAGCGATGGGATCTCTGGCCCTGTGAGATGCGGAGAACGTTCTGTAAAGAGAAGGTAATAAGGCGCGGAACTATTGTGCTGCTCAGGAGACGCGGGCCTTGCAGGGCGATACTTGGCGCGCTTGTGCGAGCCTCCAATCGACTGAGCCTGTTTATTAATGAGCTCAGAGGATGCCATCTCAAAGTAATGGGAGCAGTCAGGGGGATCTACATCTTTCGACTCTAGGAAGCATGAGTCGGGCATAACAGTCAATGGTGTGGACAACCATCTCATTGATATCAGCGACATACTTATCATAGTTGGTATTGTGTAGGGTCAGTTTCGTTGGCACATGTCATAAGATTCCAAGTCTAGGAACTCTCGCAACAGGACCGTTGAAAGGGTATTATTATGGCTGGTATTAAAGGCATTGACAATATACTTCTATCAAAGCTGTAGCAGACAGCCTAGCTACTAAGGACGTGCAACACATGCTGCAAACCGACCAACCGCCAGGTTGCGGTTGTGCAAGGGCCGTCCATCATCACACTCATAACCTTGAAACTATCTATGCCCTTGGTGCCTCGCCGTCATCACCAAGCTTCTCAGAGTTCCTATCGGGACCGACGATCTCAAACACTGTTGAACGTTGTTAGCCAGTTGTGACACAACCTTAAAGGCCGGGATAACTTACAGTCGACGGGTATCGTCTCGAACTTGCGGGCGTTGGTCTTCTTCTGGAAGAGGTAGTCAAGATCAGCAAAGCTGCGGTTCTTGGTCTCGGGGAGGAAGAAGAAGATCCAGATAGCCCAGATGAAGCACAGGCCAAAGTAGAACATGCCAGTCTTGGCTCCCCAGTTCCAGGCATCATCGGTTGAGTTGAGCATGCGGGGGTTAAGCTGCTGGACGATGATCTGACCACAGACGTAGACAGCACGGCCAAGGACGATGGTCTGGGCACGGACACGGCTGGAAGCGGTCTCGGCCACGACGACGTAGGTGGTAGGGCCCAGGGAGACCTTGAAGATGCACTGCACGACGATCAAGAAGGCGGCGGTGATGATGGCGACACTGGTGAGCTTGGGTACGAAGCCAAGAATACCAATGATCAACATGCAGACGCCAATGCCAGCAGAGCCGTAGAAGTAAAAGGTACGACGTCCAACCCTGCCCATGAGCGAAATGGCAATAGCGGTAGCGATGATGTTGACGGACTGGATACCCATGTTGTAGTTGAAGGCATTTGTGGCGCTCATACCGACGGATCGAAGCATAATGGCGGCGTAGTTGGTGATGGACTGGCCGTTGAGGATCTGAATGACCCACGCCATACAGACAATACCAGTTCGTCGCAAGTTGGTGCCGTGGAAGCAGTCCTTGAAGCTGGCGTTCTCGGCCTCGACCTTTTCCATCTCGTTGGTGTGCTTCATGAGAGCCAGAGTCTCGGCCATGGACTGCTCGGTGTAGAAGTCCTTCTTGGCAAGTCGGCGCAGAGCCTTCTCGGCCTCGTCGACCTTGCCACGGCGGATGAGGTACCAGGGACTCTCGGGAGCAAGGAAAGCGACGAGGAACAGAGGAGGAATCCACATCCACTGAAGACCGTAGGGAACTCGCCAGCCGGCATCGCCCTGGAGGTTCAGAGAGCCGCGGAGGACACCAGTGGCCAGGAAGCTTCCCGCTCCCCAGCACATGGAGACCCAGGCGGTGAGGTAACCACGGAGGGCGGCGGGGCAGATCTCGGCGGCATAGGCAGTTGTAAGGGTCTGGAAGATACCCCAGGGGATACCGCAGAGGAGGTTGCCGACGAGGAGCATTTCGACGCTGGTGGCAAAGAAGAGGACGAAGATGGTTCCGGCCATGAGCACCATGGCACCCTAACGATGTCTTGTTAGCCTGGCACACACGCTGCAGCGTCGAGGGCACCACGTACCATGTAAACTCGGCGGGATCCGAAGCGAGACTGCAAGTAACCGTTGAGCAAGAGACCGAGAATAGATCCGACGTTGTTTCCGGCTCCGATAGATGATTGCCAGGTGGCCGAGATAGCCAGCTCGCCAGCGGCGTTGGGCCAGCCGAAGCGTTTGACGTAGGCAGGGTGGGCGAAGAAGTTGTTGATCAGACCGACATCCATGCCTTCCATGACCAGAGCAACACTGAGGAGCATACTGTAGACGACGGCGGGCAAGTAGCGGCCGAAAAGCTCCTTTTTGGGGATGAGAGCCTCGGCATCACTGGCAGCGACGGCGGCCTCGATAAGCTCGACTTGGGACGAGTAGCCAGAATACTCGGTGTGGTGGACTGGGGTCTTGGGCCCAGCTTCCACATGGGCGGTTTCCTTGGGAGCGCCCATTGTGTCGATTCAGAGAGTGGATGGGAGGAGGAGGAGGAGGAGGGAGGACAAGGAGACAGGAGAGGAGAGGAGATGACGAGAAGACTCGATGGAGATCTGCAAAATGGAACGGGCAGATGGGAGTCAGTTATTATAACCAAACGAGTTGGAGTGTGTCAAGGCTAGTCCAACCCTCCTCCCCATCACCTTGCCATGTCCCAGTCCCATCAACCCGCCAAGCTTGCAAGGGTGCGTCGGTCGAATTTCCCCACGGGGTCCGCGAATCACTTCATCCCCAGGTTAAGCCACGCCTGTCTTCCCCGCATGCCACAGCGAATTGGGTTGATCGAGTCCTCGCTGGCATTCACCCGAGCTGAAGACTAACCCCCTTCTAGGGACAAGGAGCCGTGCTGGAGAGCCAATGCTCTGGATCCTCGGGTGAAAGAGCACCGAGTCTCATGGGCTCGAGGACGGTTGAAGAAGAGCTAAATTTATGGGGTCCCATTAAGGTTGAAGGACCGATATTAGGTCGCCCCGGATGAATGGGGGCAGCAAGCAAGCATCCTCTGGCCCAGTGTCATTGTCCGGAGTCTTCCGTACTCTTTACGGGACGGTCCCGTACGCTACAGAAACAACAGACATGTCTTTACGTTGTCGATGAAGAGATTCGTAGACGGATGGCATCGATGGCGTGGCGGCATTGTTCAACTACGGCCTGAGAGTAAAGATTCTGGTCAAGGGCTGCTTTAGCCGCTTATTGTATATGTGTGGTCAGCCAGCACGGGGCTTAACCGATGTTGGCACGACAAAGAGCAGAGCAGATTCTTATTGGCTAGTAGGCTAGCTATCCTGGCTTCACGTCTCTTGGCTCGAGAGTCTGGACAGGGTTCAGCGTCGAGTCCGCATCGTTGGCTGCGAGGTGAGACAGATCGGGTCAGGCTGGAGCTGTATCCAGACATGTCTGAATCAAACATGACGTTTTTGCTCGAGCTGGAAGAGGTTTGCCTTTGGTCTGTCTGCCATTCTCGGCCGAAGCAATCGGCATTATTTCACCCTGACTACGGATACTGTACCTGAGTCAGGACCAGGGCCCCCATCCAGCAACCTTTTCGTCGCTCCATACGTAGTGTATGTAGTACTCCGTAATGGCCTGAAAGTTGAGCGATAGGGCCACCGATCTCGCTTACTCTCCTTCTATGTACTCTACTGTCTGACAGTCTCTGACTTGACTTGATCAAGGAATCGGGTGCTTTATCACTCAGGGCGTAAGGACACGGGGAACAGTTCCACAAACGGCAAATCATCCACTCGGGGTGTCACCATCCATCCATTGCCTGTGCATGTGCATGTGCATGCTCAGAACCCAGCCAACCCATGCATGTACGTTCCCCAACTCTTCCCAGGCCGTCTTCTTGGTCGCGTTCTCGACGGACCGACGGACCCAAGCGTACGGTTCAGTCCACGTTGACACCGGCTCAGTTCGCCGACCTGTTTAACCCAAATAAATAGCCCTAACCCATCACCGCCCCTTGCGTGACACTCGCACACAGACAGACGGACAGACGGACGCACACATTGGGGTTTCTGCCCCCAACGCGCCAAAAACGCACCTTCTTGTACCATCGGTTGGCTTCACCGAATGACTAGACCAGGTTCGTGCATAACAGGCTTGTCTCTCTTCGTGTTGGACAAGGGTTAGGAGCTTCTTGGGGCAAATCTCTCCCCTCCCCTTTTTTTGGGGTATCTGCTGCCACCCACCCCGCATTCCTGGAGAGACCTGGTCAGCTCAATCTTTCTACCTAATCTCCGCCACTGGGGGGGATAGTGTTGGGGAAATCATTTGTCTTGTCAGTCAGTTGCAGCTTGGTTTGGTTGTTGTGGTTAGCAAGTGGACTTGAAGGCAGTTCCCCCGTTCATCACGCACGTCAGCAGCACCATGCTTCCTGTCGTAGTGTCTTTGGCTGATGGGGTTGATCAGTTGAGTGCCTATCCATCGATAGATTGTCGTCGGTGCAGAAAGGTTGGAGGCAACGGGTGCAAGCTCTTTGTAACCCTTGAGCTGTCGTCCTACCCTATCTATGCAAGGCTCTGCAGTCGGCTACAGGTTACATCCCGTCAATGCCAGGAGTCCAAAGCATTTAAAAAGACTCACCTTATAACTAGTCGCTCTGGTTAACCCCTGGCTCTGCAGTTACTTGGAACGACGCTAAGATTTGGCAGTTGTGATTAGAAACATGGCCACGTGTGACCCTTCAACCTTTGTTTCTCTTCTATTCCAGTCGTGGTAGTCCATGCCACCAAAGAACACGTTGGTTTCGGCTGCTATACATGTACGCACCGCAATCTTGGATAATCATACGCCTTCTTTTATGCTTGGAAACACTACAACCGAGAAACCCGTGGCCAAGCCATCGACATTGCCAGGACCTTACTCTGTACACACATCTGTCAACCTACCTCCGTAACGGCCCAGCGGGCGACAATGGGTCTGCGATGCAACGTCGAGGTTCTCGGAGATAGGAGATCTATTATCCACTCACCCTCCGCCTGGAGCTAAGCTAAGAAGAGACGCGAGCATGCATCGGTTAATCTAGACTGTGAGAGACGGAAGCTCGGCTGACGCTCGAGGTGGAGATGATGGACATTTCTATGAGCCGACCCAATAGTACGGCAGTTTGTGCGGCGTAGACTGGAAAGGAGCCAACATAATGTGACTCTTGTCACAGACGCCCACCCATCAGGGGACTGATCTTGTCTGCTTACCCTGTAGACTATGTCTTTGCTGATGCTTCACTGTTCTGTTGCTTATTTACTATTCTGTACAACGACCAGAAAATGATGTGTTCGAAAAGCAGTCATTCCTATTCTGCGTGACTTGCAACACCTCCCACACTCTTTCTTTAGTCCATCTAGGGAGTCTGTGATATCTCAAAAGCTACAGATAAAAATCACGCCGTAGCAGCTCGTCCTGCCTGTGGCCTTGAACTACGCTACGCGGGACAGTCTCTAGTCTTCGGGTTCTACCCGGGCTTGTATCTAATTGTGATTCCTCAAGGTCTAGCCACACGTATGGTGACTTTAAGCAATAGTAAGTAGCCAAGTATCAGCCTACTGAGACATGCCAGATGAGCCGCACGAACGCGCATTACCTCAGATCCATCTGCCGAGCTTTGTATTCTTGTCTAATCATATCTACCTTTGCTCTCTTGATCTATTTCCTTGAATTAGACCAATGCCGTTACAAACTTGCATTGACAATGTCGAGGAAGCGTTTGCGAACTGTTCATCACACTAATTTCCTACGAGCCCTATCTATATCCGGGGCTGTATCTCGGGGTTTTGTACACAGAACTCTCTTGCTTATAATAACAGCGTATCATAAGAAAAAGGTCGTATAAAATACCAACCGTCGAAGCGCGAGTAACCCAAGGTTATTCTTCCAGTTTTTATACCGTCTTTTGTGATACGTAGAAAATCTTGCTTGAAGCGTGCTGCTATCTGACTGACTTTTGCATGGCTGTGGTAGGCCCTGCATCTTGCCACTATAAGAGAATCTAGACGAGTAAGATGAAATTACTTAAAAACAGTTGATTCTATTCGATACGCAGCATGAACCTCGAGAACTGAGTGCAGAGCTACATTGTCCTTGTGGTGGAGCTGCAAGTATAGGCAGATAGAAGGGCATTCAACTCTTGCTCTGAGTTTAATCCACCAGATACTGCAACCTGCTTTTCGGTACCACAGATAGAGCAATACAAGAGCCACGGAGTCTCTGGTAAGTAGTAATCTTTTGAACCTGCCAACAATACTACCTATGAAAAGCTGTATATGACCGGTTGTGACTTTTGCATCTGGGAGTTTCAAGATGTGAGAAACTGCGTGGGCTGCGTAGAAGTATGGGTTATCATCTGCTGTAGATGAGTCATCAAGATGACAGACAGCTGCTAGAGCACTTGACATTCCATCTATGCCCCTTTCTGGAAGGGGTGATTGCATCTGAGCAAAAGCCTCTGCCATGACGCTAAAGAGACTGTCAGGCCGCAGAGGGTTCACAAGATACCACAGGGACATTTTCCCGTTGATCATGTAGACCCAGTCCAAATCATCGCAGGGAGAGTGTTTCAAGGGCCAAGATTCTTCAGGTGTGTACGAGTCGGGGCATGAGAAAGTCAAGATAGCTAGAGCAGCTGCAGTACCCCATATAGGGTCCCTATCGTTGGGGTTGATTGGTTCTCGTAAGCGTTTGTTGAAAAGGGTTGTGCTTTGAGACCAGTGATAGCACTCTTCTAGACTGCGGCGGCAGCTCGACGAGGGACTTTGATAGCGGTCATAGGTAAGTGCCACTGCTAGAGAAGCGTGCATCAAGCAGGGATACTGTGAGAGAGACGTCAGCCGGTTACAGTGTAGTCCGGTGTCGATGCTTACCGTGAATGCCAGCCCGAGGAGCTTGCGGTTCACGCTGGCCATGTTTGGGTCGTCGGGGTTGGTAAGACTTCGCCCGAGATAGCGGGTGATGAATTCTTGACACTTTGTATTCAGCTGGTAGGTAGTAGATTTGTCTGACGACCAGACGGCACTTGTTACAGGACGATGAGGGCCTCCTCTGCCAGGAATCATCAAGGATTGCCCAGTGTCAGCAGCAATGGGCTCAAGGTCAGGAACACCAAGGCCAAAGTTGCATACTATGGCCCATTTCAAGAACGGTGCCTCGTTCCCTGGCAGCATGCTGTACCTCTTCCGGACCAGGAACTATCCTGGAATCGGGCAGCAACTTTACCTGTAGCCGTTCAGGTTGCCCTTGGCGCTTGGGATGCGATGGGAGTCCCGCGGATGGAAACATTTGCTACTTCTTGCCAATCCTCTTTTGGTTCTACAAGCACCAATCTCGATATTGGCAATATGGAACATGATTATTATCCGGCAGAGAAAGAAGCACTTCTGATTTGGGGAGCTTCATCAAGCGTGGGAACTATGGGTGTACAGACAGCTCGGATACTGCGGGAAGATGCCAACTCTGCTTTTGCGGCCGTTTATGCTACGGCGGGAACCCCTAATCATGGCTACGTACGTTCACTTGGTGCCGATCGCGTCTTTGACGACAAAGACTCACAGGTAGTGGAAGCCATTACCTCTGCAGCCAGAGAAGACGGGTTAGTGGTCCGACGCTGCTTTCTTGCTACCGGGAACCTTGCGCTGTGTCAGGCTGTGCTCAAGACCTTTGTTCAAGAAGACCAAGAAGGGACGCCCACAAAGACGGCCAAGATCGGCTCCGCAGCTGTGATCCCTGAAGATGCAGAGGTATTGAAAGGTGTGGAGACAATCTTTTTGAAGCCATCATGGGTAGAAGAAGAAAGGTTGGGGCAGTTCCAGTACTGGATGGGAACATGGCTGAGGGAGAGCTTGTCCAAAGGGATCATCCAGCCCAGTCCGGGGCCAAGTATTATTGGAAAGGGTCTAGATGCCATTAATGCTGCATTGGATAAGGTGTCCCAGGGAGTGAGTTGTACAAAGTTGGTTGTCGAGATTGCTGAGTGAGGGACGTCAAGGCATTGAGACATGTACAGCAATGGTTGAAGCATGAGAAAGAAGCAAGATAAAAACGTAGCTTGTATTGACAGGGCAGGGCCTGAGGTAAATGCAACATCATGTTGGCCTTTTGCTCACTCCAAGCAAGTAGGAACCCCGCATGTCTGTGTGAGGTCGTCATCAACCAACTATTCATGTCAATGAGGGGAGGGGGTTTATGTGGTATTTCCAATTTGTAAGCTATGAATTCATAAGCTTACATCTCTCCAACCCATCTTCAACTTGGGCACCTTCTCTCGTACCATCATTCACCAGTACCCATCACGGCTTGTCACAATGGTCCTACTCCCTGCTCGACACGGCGTAGCCATTTCGTTCAAAAAGAACCAACATCTTCAAGTAACCAACACACATGGAAAGCAAGTCGTCGACTTTTGGGCTTTCAATCCTAATGACAGCCATGAATACCTATCGACCAGCCACACCAGAGCATCCCTCTCAAGCATCTCTCCACAAAAGGGAAACAAACTATACAGTTCCCGACGAAGGCCCATTTTGACCTTTGTTGAAGACACGTCGCCAGGCATTCACGACCTGCTATTCCCAGCCTGCGACTCCGAGCGTTATCGTCAGTTAGGTGCCGTTGAGGGCCATGCTAGTTGCCACGATAACATGCACACAGCGCTCAAGAGCTTTCCCGAGATCAAGATCCGAGACGATTGGGTACCTGATCCGCTGAACCTCTTTATGAATGTTGCTGTAGATCATCGGGGTGGGATTGAGATCCGTGGTCCAACTAGTGAAGCAGGACAGTATGTGGTTTTGAAAGCGGAAATGGATCTTGTGGTTGTTATGAGTGCGTGCCCTCAAGATATGGTAAATGTCAATGCAGATGGACCGGCTGATTGTGCGTATCAGGTGTTTGGGGAATCTCAACTTGTTGAAAAGGAAAAGTAGACCATGTTGCTAATGTCAAGCTCGGGAGAGGCCACATCACTTGGTATATGGATTATAACGCACCATGAAACCGCTGTATTCCAGCCATACATCCTTACCTCTTTTTGCCAGTATACGTACGACATGTCTCCGGGGTAGGTTTAGCAAATATTCCATGGTGTCACTATCCACTTCGTCTTAGAAAGCAGATGTTGCTAGATTATCTGCAAGCTAACCAAGGTCATAATCAACATATAATTGTTCCAATGCAGGATGCTTGAGGTTATAAGGAAGAGCTGGAGGAGAGCCCGACTGTTGACTGCCAAAAGTTTCGTCTTATGGGTTTATCATGGAGAATAGAAGAAAAAGATGTACTTTAAATTATATCTCCCAACTCCAGCTGGTAGATAAAGAGAGCCGTTCATAAACGTGAAATAAGAACTCGCACGACTATGTCAGCCCTGCCCATGTGGATACAAAGGCTGGTCAAATTTTGTGACGCTCAGGGCTAGGCAGTATATTTAACTCCTAATTGAATCATTTGCCACCCAAGGTCAAGGCGACGGATAGGCTGGCAAAGCTCGGCTCATTGAATTAGGGAAATAAATGGAGGGTGATACCAAAAGAGGATATCGATCTGAGAAGACTCGGCCAAGTCACGCAATTCTTGACTTACAACGCTTAGATCGGCCAAGTCATGGGGAGAGGAATGTCGTGATAGCGAGCTGCAGCCCATTCAGGCATTCTGGAAGTGAAACTAGGGATATATGAGATTGCCAAAAGCATTTCAAGTAAGGTACAGTAATGACGAAGCAAGAATATGGTAGTACGCGTGATTGAACTGTGAACTATGACACCTGCACGTATATCACGCAAAGATAAATTCGTTTATTCTGAGATGGGCAGTTTGCTATATATGACTTGGGCAGACGATTTTCACAGAAGCGTCACTTACCATGACCTCGATACGAAGTGGCTGATCTAGTACGATTATAAAGACCGATAGCCTACGATAGTTTACTTGACGGATGAGTGAGGCTGAAGCAAAGACTCCCTAGACAGGCACGATTATGGCTCAGGTCACTCGGCGGCCGCGAGGTAATCGACGCCGATAGCATGGCTTGCTTGAAACCGTTTAGCGGCACAACATGGTCATTCTTGTTTTCCCTGTCAGCTGCACCATGTTATCGAATAATAGTCAGCTAGGTTCCAGACAGGCATGGCCTCGCCGTTATTAGCCTGGAAAACTTGTCTACAACAGACCGTCGACTTTGCTTTCTGGGTCCACTCGTAGCTTCTTGTGCACCAGGTGATTCAAGCCACTGAATAGCCATCAATAGAACAGGAAGGGTCACGGGCGCTTGCATGGTTTGTGTCTTGGACGGGATGAAACATGGGGGGGCATCCCATTTCACACTGATCCGAAGGGGATTATGGCGAGCTTGTTGACTGACTCCGAATTGGTCAGCTCGGGTCCTTTCATCATTCCCAGCTAAGTCAACGAATTCATGGTTAGTGGCATGGGATCGAAATCTATGGCGGACTGGATAAGCCTATCTATACTGCCAAACCAGCTTGCTCGGCTTGGTGACTTTTTCCAAGTTCCGGCTGACGCTATTCACAGTTTTCTCACCCCAGTGGACCCCATCTTGATTATCGTGTCACGATTATAAACTAAATTACCCACAGAGTTAAGCTTAATCAACTAGAAACTCAAGAATTTATGCATCTTTCTGTTCATCGTTGCGCGAGTTCCGGCCACATGGTTGGAGGATCAAGGTCGGCCGTTCGAGCTATGCAAGGTGATAGACACTACTAGTTAGTATTTTATCCGATCAACAAAGGTCATGCTGTCTGTGTTGGCCCACTATAGAGTTCCTTCACGCACTAAGCGACGCATCTGATAGTCCGTTGAGCTCAAAGAAAGCATTGGATCTAGTGGTTGACTATCGAAGTGGACGGCCCGGTATCTGTGTGTATGTAGTGTACCGATGGTTGCATTTGGAACTTGGGCTGCCTCCAATTGCAGCAAAATATCATGCCATAGCGCAACCCAGGCTCGGATAGGACACCAAGTCCGGCATGTAAACAAAGAAGACAGCAAACAGTTGACTCCAGATCTCACAGCAGGTTGCGAGGCGAGCAGTTAAGATTAAGGGCGGTAACTGGTCTAGTATACGACACTTTAGTAGTGTCGCATGCATATTTGTCCCATCTCTTTGCTGCAAGTTAATGCAAGCCCAACACCCAACACCCAACATCTATGATAGTTGACAAGAGGCACCTTGTGACCTTGTGGCGGAAAAGATAGTCCAACGCACGATTGACAAGACAAGTCTGGTCAGCACTAATGTAGGCGTACAAGTCTGAAGGTCGAAGCACTAGTCTATGTGCTTGGTGGAAATTACGCTGACATGTTGAGGCTAGCCTTGTGGTGCAAGGTGAATCTAGACCTCAGCTCAAAGGGCCATTGCCGTGGAGTATTTGATGAAAAGCAGCCACAGAAAAGCCAAAGTGTGAGTGATACGCACTCTTATTGATGCGAATTATAATCGAGAACAAAGAAAAAACCATGATCAAATAGCATATGCTCATCTGCTTACCACCATCAACCTGCCAAGGTCTACCGCAACCCTCCCGAAAGATGGTACGGAGAACTCGGTAGAGCTCGGCGAGTAACCACCTACATGGTGGCGTTGAATAGTCGTCTGTGGCGCGTCCTGATCTCGTGTTTGTTCTTCTAGATAGCGTATTGTATTCATATGTTAGTCATTTTTACCCCTGAACTGAAGCCTCCCGGACTGTGGAGCGCCTAACAGCTGCCACCACACGTTTCGAAAGTCTCGGGCTATCGCTGGCCTAAAAAAAAGGAAAAGAGCTACGTGAAAGGGCTTGGTTGACCGCTTGATTTGCATTTTGAGCTGACGGCATCGTGCAGCTGTAGTCAAGGGGAGAAGGGACAGGATAGATGTGCATTCAATTGGCCGACAGACATGACAGTAAGAGAACCAACACAGGTACTACAAGATCGATAACAATAGAAGGCACAGTTACAAACCTTGGCTACACAATGATGAGGGGCTAAAAGTATCCAAGCGTTGCCAAGTGTCTTTGCTGTGTGGGCTCAAGTCCCGACTTCCAGGTCGACGGGTCCAAAACGTCGTGCTCTTTGCCAAGGGATTGGAGTGGAACTCAACGGACATGTCTAACAGTCGAGACCGTTTGACCGTTTAATAGTTTCTCTTTGGGGTTTCCAGCTCAGGCGAATGATGAAGCTATTGCTTGGTTCTATTTTGGGCCTGATTCAAACGCAGCCGCGGATGTTCCAGAGCTCGATGCGTTGCTTGAAAGGGACACTCACTTTTTTTCTCATGCAAATATGGTATTGTGTAAAGAATACTAGGTTAGAGTACCACAAACTACAGTTACTTGCTATAATACTAAACTAGTTCAAAACTTGAACACAATTCAATATGCTTCCTCCTATATCTTGAGGTTACTTACTAACAAGGAGTAAGATGCAATGAAAAAGGAAAGAAATAATGGTCTATAGGGTAGGATAGATATGCGACAGTACCGTTGGCACAGTCATAGTCAAGTGGCGCAATGTGAACGCCCTTGACCGTTGCACAATCGGGATAATGCTAGCGTTACATAATGAGAAGAAAGCATAATCTGTCTGTAGTTATAATAAAATGCATATTTCCGGCATAAAATCCACGGCAGTTGGCGCAAACGCGGTGCCTGACTACCCAAACCGCCCTATCCCCTGCATGGCTAGCGACATGCCAGGTCCCTGTAATTTACCACAGTAGCGCCTTTTCAGGGGCAGGGAGGTCACTAAAACAGCCATCGGATCATGACCTGAGGCGCTGAGTTGCAAGCAGAAGCAAGGAGAAGGGGAAAAAAAGGGGATGGGCTATTGATATTCACAGCTGGCGCGAAAACATGAGACAACAAAGAAAGAAAAAAAAAGAAAAAAAAAAAGGAGGAGGTGGAAAGCTATCAACAATGAAAATTCAGTTGCCATATATTCACTCAATCAAGTTAGCATTGGCATTACCAACTGTCTGGCACCGCTGGGTCAGTGGAACGCTTAGTCTAGGCCGTCTTCCTCTTACTCGGGCAGTCAGGGTCTCATATCCCCAGCCTCTCGGCAAAGCTTGTCTCTGATCTCTGATCCCCAGATGTTTCGACACTATCACGAAGCTATTGATACTGATCCTTGCTCAAGCACCGAGCATCCGATGCCGACGAAAATCGGCGGCCTCGGATCATCGGTCACGAGCCCTATCGCTGCTTGTGGCGAGCTGATCTACATGGTGTCAGGACCCTGAGCTTAGCATGGGTTATCGTCGTGAAGCTCGTCAGACGGATAGCAGGTAATGGTTTTCTTGGTATTTGTCGACGACGTCAGTACACGATAGGATAACTGTGACGGTATGGATGGAACAAGGACTATGGATGAAGATTGCCGGCCCCTATCGATGATTGAAATCGTGCATTCGGAAATAGAAACTACAGCTGGGCTAGAAAGTCGCATGTAGTAGGCGAGTCTCGATTTCGATAGTCCTGAGAAAACGCAAAGTTGGTTTGCTTATTCACAAAAATAGCTTCAGCTCATACCAGACTGACTGACTCTCTGCATGACAAAGAAGAAGCAATCTTCAAATTTGAGGAATGTCTTCCCCCGCCAATCACGGATTGCCATAGTCATTCTCTAGGCTCGTACAGCCCAAATTAGGCTTGGTGACGCTGGCTCCCCTTTACGGGACTTCCTTTCTCCTCAGCCCAGGCTAACCAACGTTGATAAACTCAACGCAACGGTCTGGCGACTCTCGCCCTGGGCACAAGTTCGAGGCTTATGACTATCGCACGCTAAGGCATAGTTTATCGAAAAGAGGCGTCTTTGATGTCAGCGACGTCTGAATCCAGCCAGCGGCTGCCGGTGAGGCTTCTCCTGAGTCTCTTTTCAGCTTCGGCTCGTGCAGAGAGACTATGGCGCTTCGGAACGCCACGTTAGAGCTGGTCAATAGAGTGAGCGACTTGTCCCAAGATGGCCACGCTAGAGTCAGGGTCAGAGGCGATACGCCCATTCTCAAGGTCTGGATCGTGAGAGGCTATCGATTGTTCGCAGCTGAGTCTACTCGGGAGATGAGGCGGCGTTTACCAACAGCAACGCACCGGAGGACTGGGCTTTTCACGACACCATCACAGGAGCCTGATAATCTATAAAACCATCTGACATTTCCCTCCAGATCCAGAATTCTTCAGGCAATCAACCAGCTTCTTCTTCCACACTCACTTTCAAGACTACAAAGTCTGTTTCATTCTTTACTTCACTTTCCAACTCTCTTGAGTCACCATCATGCTCAAATCACTGGCTCTCAGCCTCCTCCTGACCGTTGGGTCAGTGGCTGCCTCTCCAGAGTCTCTGGAGGGTGGTCTTGAGGCCCGCACCATCCAATGCGGTAACCTGGCCCAGCGCTTGGTCAGCAAGTGTGTCTGCACCGACCTCTACGCCAGACTCGACAGCACTGGCAAGGCATGCGCCTGCAAGAGCGGCTACAAGCAGGTCGGCAACAAGTGCGTTGTCGACTGCGGTGACAGCGCCGACTACAAGAAGGTTGGCGGCCCCTGGTACAACCCCAAGTACGAGTGTGTCTGCCAGAAGAGCTACCTCAAGTACTTCAGCGACAGGACCTGTGGCTGCGCCGAGGAGAGCAAGAAGGATGAGGATGGTTCGTGCCAGGACATCTGCCCTGCTGGCTCTACTTGGAAGAAGGATGGCCAGAGCTACAAGTGCGAATGCGACGACGAGAAGCAATTCTGGGACGAGACCAAGTGCTCCAACAAGTGCCCTTCTGACATCACCGATTACCACTCCGCCGACAATGAAGATGGTTATGTTTGCACATGCCAGGACGACTCCAAGAAGTTCAGCAACAACGAGTGCAGCGAGCCCAAGTGCGAGCACGAATCGACCAAGTACGACGGCATGAACGGCGACGAGCCCATCTGCAAGCCCAAGTGTGAGGACGAATCCACCAAGTACGACGGTATGAACGGAGACGAGCCCATCTGCAAGCCCAAGTGCGAGGACGAATCCACCAAGTACGATGGCATGGACGGCGAGGAGCCCAAGTGCAAGCCCAAGTGTGAGAGCGAGTCTACCAAGTACGACGGCATGGACGGCGAGGAACCCATCTGCAAGCCCAAGTGCG
>JABFAK010000099.1:0-17777 GCA_013266265.1 Fusarium sp. NRRL 66182 | reverse complement strand
GGCCTGCGGTGTGCAGGGAGAAGATAGAGGATGTGAGCCTGAGAGGACGAGAAGGGGACGAGAAGGTCTTTGTGGACGTGTGGAGGAGATATGGGGCTGGACATGAGGTTCGGGGGAGGGAGGAGTGGGATATTGAGGAGAGGAGGACGTTGGTGTTTATGAGGGGGGAGCAAGGTTCTGCTTCATCGCCTGCGCGTCTTCTCAAGTGCAAGTTTTATTCCTGCTATATGAGTGACCATTTCTAACATCAAGCTCTAGATCCTCATCAACCATCCTATTCCATCTCTCTCACCCCTTCACCAACACACCTCTTCCACTTCTCAGCCCTCTCCTTCAACGCCCACGCAATCCACTTTGATCCTCAATTTGCACGAGACGTAGACGGTCATGGAGCACTTCTCGTCCACGGCCCCTTCACCCTCGCACTCATGCTCCGCGTCCTCGGCGATCAGATCGGCCAGGGCGCGCGAGCGGGCAAGTTTAGCTATCGAAACTACGCACCCCTCTATGTGAACGAGCGCATGACCATCAATCTTCGGAGGGTGTCGAAAGAAGACGGAATGGAAGGGAGGTGGGATGTTTGGATTGAGGGACCAGAAGGGGGCATGGCTGTCAAGGGAGCGGCTGACGTGGTTAGCACATGAATTACCCGAGATGATGTTGTCGTAAACATGAAATGGTTCGATTGTATGCTAGAAAAGGCCGACAGGCTACAATATAGATAGATGTCTAGGTTCACCAGCCAAAGTGGACAAAACGCCCCAGCATGACCGCCGTTCTATTCTCCAATACCAAGGATTTTGACCCCTTTTCCCACTTCATACATGGCACAGGAGTTACAGTGTCGTCGAGATGCCATAAAGCTCCATAGCTGTACATATATCATACACAACGTTTCCCAAGCTTCATCTAATCAGCCCATCCAAAGACCTCGCCAAGGGACAAGGTGTTGCTGCGCAGACCCGTCATGGTGACAAAGATAGTCACTAGGTCAATCACAAGAAGAACGGTTGCGGCAAGCATGAAGCGGGGGCTGAAGACGCGGTAAAGCATCAAGTGACGGCGCAGCCAGCCCGCCCAGCTCATGGTAGCCAGTGCTTGGACGGCAAAGTAGGCGACGAAGACGCCAAGTCCACGGGTAGCCGTCTCCAGGACGCCCTTTTGCTTGGGACCAACCTTCCAGAGGGACAGGAGTGGCACAGACGCAGCAGCGATGATCTGGCCGGCGAAGCTGTTGAGGACCACAACGATTGGAGTCCAAGGGTAGCGGATGGTAAAGAGAGGAATGAAGGCGCTGTCCCACTGGATGCTGGACAGGACGGCCTGATGACCTGTCTTGAAGTAGTAAAAGTTTCCGAGGATGGCGAGCATGACAGGTCCAATTGGGCTTGTCTTGAGCTCGTTGAGATCCAAGATCTCAGCCAGGGTGAGGATCTGCCAGAACATGAGAGCAAGGGCGCCACCACCCATTGGCTTGGAAAGGAGGAAGCATCCCAAGAGGAGGTTGAGGGGCAGCAGCAGGTAACGAGCACCATTGGCATTGCCATATCCGATAATGCTGACAACTGGTCGCCCGCCGGCTCCCGACGAAGACAAGATAGACACACAAGGAGGCGCCCAGACAAAAGCAGTGCTCCCAGCAACAAAAGCTATGGCGAGAACCAGCTGGGCCACATAGACACCGATCGTCTTGGGAGTTGCTTCAGCAAGTCTTCCCTCGAGCCAACCTCCGTTGTCGGCAGCATCGATAACCCAGTAGATGGCAGAAAGAAACAACCCTCCACGGATGACATATCCAACCCACGTAGGAGCAAGGCCCTCGTACGACCTGCTTGTGACGAGAAAAGACTTGATGATGGCGGGAAGAACAAAGAATGCGGCAAAGGGAATGATGAGCTGCCATGTCGCAGAGGTCGAAGAAGTCGAGGAAGCGTAGTACGTCGAGGTGCAGTATGGCATCTGTTCCTCACGGCAGAGTTTCGAGTACGAGGCGAGACGACCGAGGACGATAAAAGCAGCAGAGTGATAGACAGCCAGGAATCTCTCCGTCCGAGCTTCAATGCGGAAGCTAGAGATGGCACTGGCGACACCAAAAGTGGTGATGAAGAAAAGGAGGATCGAATCCTCCCAGATGGTGTACGAGTTGGACGCGAAACTAATCGACTGGCCAGCAGTAAAGACAACAGCTAACCAGCCCCAGAACGTTGAAGGGAAAATGTTCAAGACAGTCTTGCCCACCTCGTGGAGTGATGAGCTCAAGCCCGCCATGAACAACAATGCGACAAGCGCGGCGAGGCCGCCTGTAGGCTGCTGACGATAGAAGCCAACAGCAGCGAGGACGGAAACCGTAAAGAGGATCTTGGGATCCCAGAGGCCCCTGAGCAGATCCTTGTGAACGTTATCCTCCGTCTCAGCCTCATCCTCCTTGAAAGCCAGGAGCTCCAGCTTCTTCTCGGCATAGTCCAGTTCGGCGTCGTTCAAGATGACGTACTCGTCTTCCTCATCCCGAGACGAGTACATCAAGAGCAGAACAAGGCCTACGCCAAAGACCAGAATACCCATGACCATACGGGGTACGTCGAAGCGGGCCCAGAGGCCCTTGCAGACGGAGAGCGTGGCCTCTTGGAACC
Organism: Fusarium sp. NRRL 66182; assembly: GCA_013266265.1. Classification (NCBI taxonomy): domain Eukaryota; kingdom Fungi; phylum Ascomycota; class Sordariomycetes; order Hypocreales; family Nectriaceae; genus Fusarium; species Fusarium sp. NRRL 66182. Next base: position 15,147 of record JABFAK010000099.1, on the reverse strand, counting down.
TGGAGAAAGCGACCCAGGCATCGCGGTCACTCTTGGCGATTGCGAGGGCAGCGGCCCACAGAGCGGCTGGAGATTCAACCCCATCGCTCTGGCCAAGACCTCGGGCTCTGTGGTATGATGCCTGGTATCTCTCGATACCCGCTGAAGCGACGCGCGAGACGGCCGCGAGATTACGCCAGTCGTTGCCCTTGACACCGGCAAAGGCCTCTTCGATGGGGCCTCCCAGGTTGTTGTAGGGGATTGGAATGCCCATAAGCAGTGCAAGAGTTGGAACGAGATCAATCTGGTTCACTGGCCGAACCTTGGCATTGGGTGGAGGAACAGCAGAGTCGGCAGAAGTCCTGCCAAAGAAGGGCTTCTTGGAGTACATCCAGAGCGCAGCCTCAACCTCGTCATCGCTCTCGCCGCCGTGATCTCCCTTGCTGTCCATGCCATGGTCTCCCATGACAACGAGAAGCGTCTTGTCGTCTATGCTCTCCACCAGCTTGCGGACAAAGTCGTCCATCTGGCGAAGCTTGGCGCCCATGGCAGGATGGTCAGGCCCGTATCTGTGGCCGGCATGATCAACGCCAAGACAGTGTCCAATGAGCAGATCCCACTCGCCCTTTCGCTCCGACGTCAAGAGTGGGAAGATGTGGTCGATAACACCATTATCAACGGTGTGAAGATCCCAGACATTGAAGCTGTCATACGCCCTGCTGATGTTGGGCTCAAAGTACCCAGGGAAGAGAGACCACCACGTATCATCACCAAGATGGGCAATCTTCTTGCCGTTATCCTTCAACTGCATAAGCAGATTATCCTCTTCGATAGCCGCACCGGCAAAGTTGCTTCCTACGTCGACAAAAGTCGGCAGCGTTCCGGTGGTGAGACCCTTGAGCCTCTGCATCGTCGCCGTCGGAGGATCGGCAATGAACGGACGCAGAAAGGCATTCCTTGGTGACTTGACAGCCATCTCGTAGAGGTAAGGAAAAGCATTGTGGAAGTGCTGAGCCTGCGCCGGATCCTCAGGAACGGTGAAATCATAGCGAAGCGCGTCAATCAGCACAACGACAGCTCGATCAAACGACTTTGGATGCCAGCAGCCGCGATCGGCGTTCAACAAGCCCTTTGTATTCTCAATCGGAGGCAGAGTGCAGCTCGACTTGTCCTCTAGCACCAATCGCGTAAGGAGAAAACCGCCGGTAAAGAGCCAGATGCCGAGCGCGTGGATGGCGAGCAAAACGACCCAGAAAGAAGCGGCCCATCGCCAACGGTTCTCATATGTCTTGTGCCGTCTCTTATCGAGCACCTCGCGTCGTTGCTCCAGAACCTCGACGTTCTCCTCTGCGGGGGGGAGACCGAATCTCGCATTGGCAGCCTTTTCAGCAGCGCGTGCGCGTTCGGCCTTGGCCCGTTGCTCGGCGACTCGTTGATGCTCGGTCTGCGGCGGCGGCGGTGATTGTTTGGTCTTTTTGGTTGGCATCTTGGAAAGGTGATGACTTGGTGGTGTGAGGTACGTGATGGCTATCGCAGTCGAATTGAGGCCGTTTTCAGGGCCATTGGAAAGCGTAGACGGCGAATAATTAGGTGTACAAGGGAATGGAAGTGAAATGAGGGAACAAAAGGAAAGGAAAGGAAAGATTTTGGTGTTGAAAGTGGCTCAGTGTAGTAGTGTCTGGTACAGCACAGAAGCTGTTGGTGGAGCTGTCACGGTGTCCAAGTGGAGTAGAGGGAATTGGCTGACAGTTACAGAGCTTGTTAGGTATCTATCGATAGTCTATAGGCAGCCTCTCTTCAAGGGAGCTATAAAACGCCAAGAATAGACCAACAAAGAGGACAATTAATTAGTACACCAGCTGTTGCTTAGGTAGGTAGTTAGCAAGGGTTTATAAGAGAAACACAATTGATTTCATCATCGTTCATGATCCTCCTTCTCTATCGATAGTACGTACTAAATAAACAGTTGCCTTATTGACCATTCTCAAGCTAATCCATCAATCAATCATCGACACATACAAAACATTCGTCCGTCCCTCAAGTCTATCTGCATACACTGAAATCGACGTGACATGACGTGACGTTACAAATCATCCAACTGCCTTCCAGAACGCCGTTCATGCTAGGATCCTGTCCCACGATGCATAATCTTTTCGCCCGTGTCAACCGCTTGCCTGCTGCCGTGAGGTCAGGCAGCTGAACAAGAGACACCAACCAATCTTCAGCCCTGGGCGTCTGTCTTAATCAAACATATCGGCGTTGGCGGGGGGTGCATCAGCAGCGCCACTTGCTCGCCTCCTCTCGAGTCGTCGTCGACGGCGGTTGTCCGCAGCAGATGCGTCGCCCGCCGCTGTACCAGGCGCTCCGGCTGGTGAGTTGCCTGTCATGGCTGAAGGCGCATACGAAGGTGTGATGCCACTCCAAGTGCCGTGGCTCTCGGCTAGACTGGAAACTGTCTGGCCGAATGCCGCTGATCCAGTTGGTCCCGACTGTCCAGGCTGTCCCGAGTAATATGCGGAATCCTTACCTCGTCGCGGCTTCGCAAAGGCAGGGTTGGGGGGAGACAAAGGAGCGATTGTTTCTTCGTCCTCGGCTCTACGCTCAGCAGCTGCCTCGGCCCTCTTTTGACTGCCGTCTCTTCGGTATCGGCGACGGCTGTATGCATTCGACTCGAGCCCAGAGATGCTGCTCTCAGAGTCTCTCCGACCCCGTGCCGCTTGCGCCTCCTCTTCAGTAAGCCGTCGAAGGGTCACGTTCCTATCTTTATCATCATGAACCTTCAGTTTGACGCTGAGACTTGCTGGCGACGAATAGCGTTCGGGGCGCGACTCTTCATCGCCTGCGGCGTGCCTTCGGCGAGACCGCTGAGGCCGACCTCCAGTGCCTGAACCGGTAGCGTCAGTAGGTGCCAGAGGTGCTAGGATACCAGAAGGGTCGGGGGGCATGGCTGGCATGTTGACAGGCTCACTGCTGTGTCTCGAGTGAGCCGCCCTGCGGCCGGACGGTCCTGGGGCTGCCGTACTCATCTCCGTTGGTGGAACATAATTACCTTGCGAAGGCCTAGGTTCAATAGTCGATTCCGACATTTCAGTTGACAAGAGCGTATCCGTGGGAGGGTAACCTGTATGTCGGCGCTGAGGGGGTCGACGAGGTGCTTGCTTCGTAGGAGATCCATATGCGTCGCTGGTGAATCTGGACAGTGAGGTCCCGGATTGCATGTCCTCTTCGTCGCGTAGGCGCTGTTCCTCCTTTGCTGCTTTCCTGTCGGCCAGCTTCTTCGCAATCCATCCCATACCGAGGCCACTAAACAGTCCCTTGGCGAAACCACCACCCGACTTTTCGGGCGGCGGACGCCGAGACGGACTAACATAGGATGAGTAGTCCGACTCTTCGAAGAAGCTGCGTCCAGAGGGTGCAGGGCGCCTATTGGCGCGAGGTGTCACGGAGGGGGGAGGCGAGCTCAGCGCCGATTCAGCAACACTACCATCAGCAGCGCTTCTCATCTGGGACATGACGGGCGGTGGACGACTTCTGGGAGGGTTTAGCGATGTGCGAGTCATATCTGCCTCTCGTCTATGCGGGGATGTGGTTGTGCTGGTCAACTCTGTCCTGGTGAAATCAGTCATGGTTCCGCTGCGGTTTGAACGGTTACGTCTGGGTGTCTCGGTAGATACTGCGGTGTACTCGGAGTAATCGTCGTCTCGCGTTCGATCCTTTTTGGACAAGAACTTTCCGAGGCCCAAGACACCCATAAACTTTGCGAATCCACCTCCACCACCTTCTTTCTCCTTGCGCGTGACATCAGAATACTTTTCTCCGGAAACTCCAGTGAGATAGCTGGCTGAGCCGTTCCTAGATGGGAGGACTTCTGGTCCGCGAAGCGACGGGGATCTGCTGCGGATGCGGCTAATGTCGTCGTGGTCCCTGTTCTTGTTTCGTCCCTTGATCATGGCTGCCAATCCACCAAGAGCAGCAAGAGGGCCTAGCCACTTGGCCTTCCCGGTGGTACGTTCCTGGGGGTAATCGGAAAGATACTCAGACTCAGTAAGTCGGGTTCGCGCATCTTCAGTCAGCCGAGTACCGGTAACACCAGTAACACCAGTGATTTCCGTTGGCGCCACCTCTGACCGGCCTCCACTCATGTAATAGTCCCGTTGGTTGGCAGACCTCCAGCTCAAGATGAAATACATGATGAGGAGGAAAAACACCCAAACAGCGTAGAGGATGAACAAGTACAGAGGCGAGCCGTACAAGGTGAGACCCAAGGGAACCTGGACGATGCCCAAGAGGGCGAGGGCTCGGCCGATCCATTGGTGGATCATGATCCGCAGAGAGCGAGATTTGACTATTCTGCGTATAAGCCAACCGCCGGCAAGCTGAACGAAGAAGATGGTAAAAATGGCGACACCGATTCCATGATGAGGGTTCGTCAAGCTCCGTTCCGGCCCAACAGCAAAGTAGCCCAGAGTAAAGACAACGATCAACAGCAATGCTGAAAAGATGTTGAGTTGGGCGTGGTATGGGATGGCATAACCAGGACGTCGAGAGTAGAACCTTGCCGTCATGATGGAGAAGGGGATGAGGAACAGGAATATTATAGATCCCAAGAGGGCATGTGCCAAGACCATGCCATGATATTGCGTAAGCGTCGAGAATCTGTTTCCCATGCCTATGACGAGGTTGTTAGACGGATGCCATGGATGCATACTCGAGGGGGCGCTTCAATACCATTGTATCGCATAGTCTCGTAATTGAGACCCTGCAAATTGGGCAGCAGAAACGTGTTTTTGTCGAAATCCCACGTCCCATCCCCGACGACCTGAGTATTCGAATCATAACTCACTGCACCGGGTGCAGAGAATTCATCTGTTGCCGGCGCCATGATGGCGACGACAGGAAGGGCGGTTGTGTTTCAGACAGTATGGGTATGTCTCGCGAGGCAGATTCTAGGTGTAGATGTATCTTGAAAGGTGCCCTCGGCGGTATGGCTCTCGTCTCAAGAATGGAATGGAATGCAGCGGTCGTCGTCTGTCTGTAGATGGTGGTCGAGGGTAGTGAGTGACGAATGTCTTAGGCCATAGAGCCTAGCAAGAACATCTTGCTCGCGCTCGGTGTATAACAAACAAGTCGTGGGTCGGACAACAAGGGACCAAGCAAGGTGACTAGCAGTCTCCCAAAGGTTTGTGAAGAAAAAGAAGCTGCAGAAATGTAGTAGGCGCAAAGCAGAAGCAGGCGAGTGGTCGTCTTGTTCCAAGCCTTCCAAGCCCGCCGTTGGTGGGGAAACGTCGACGCCAGCACATCGATACGTACCTTTTGTGGGTCTCGATATACGGTGTCAACGGGGGCCGTGAATGATGCGGTCAAGAGAGTTGTATACTAGATACTAGGCAATACGGATACAATAGTGAGAAATGGCGATATAGAGGGTTTGTTTCCGTTGTTGATATCGGATATAGGATAGATCTAGACTACGTTATCGAATTGTTATCGAGCCGTCTTTGCATTCCTCGCGGCAGATGTCGTCTTGGGCTCTTCAACCTCCAACCAGCCTTGTTCTTCACCGCATCGCATCCGTGCCTGAGAAAACATGCCTCGGCTCCGGTTTTTAGCTGTCCGTTTCATCATGGCTCTAAAGCTGCTGGTCAAGCTTTTCGAGGTCGATTCCTACTGCCTGCCAACGTATCGTACCTTGGCAGCTGACCTACCTAACCAACCCATGCGCGACTCTAGTGTTCCGGCCCATATCCCGAATCCCCCGTTTCTATTTTTCCTTGCTATACATACTATTCCGACGGATGCTTTGCCTAGAGGCTAGAGCTTAGCTCGGTTCCTGAAGACAAGATACTACTACTCTAGGCCTGAAGTTGTGTTGCTTCACCACCCATCATCATAATCAAGATCTACACTCTGCATGTGCTGGATCTGCCCGCCCCCAAACACACCATTTATGCAGCCAAGAGCTTTATGAATCGGTACTTTATCCTCGATCAAGCAAGGTCCTTTCAAATAACCCCTGAACGTTGTGTTTGCATGTATTTAGCGTCAGCTTACTCGCACTATGGTTCGGATTAACACCCAATAGAATAGCACTCTACTATATTCTCACGCATGAAACCGGCCTTGATCTACTATTCATTTGCCGTCCATGGCTTATAATGGCTTATAAAAACTATGGTGATCCTTTTTCATGTCGTCTGTTGTGAAACCAGTTGGGCTTATTCCTCCAGTGCTGATCACTTGGTGCATCTGGTATGCGGACTTCAACTCTTCTAGCCGCCCTCGCGGCCCTGACATCCTCTGCGCATGCTTGGCTTCCGAGCGACGCTTCTCGAGACCAGAACAAACGTGACACTGCCTTTACTAGCAAGAAACGATGGCTACCAGCGAGCGCAAAGATTCGAGGCGTCAACTTGGGCTCTCTCTTCATCTTTGAACCCTGGATCGACAGCCAGGAATGGGCCAACACTGGATGTGAAGGAGAAAAGTCCGAGTTTGATTGCGTCATGAACAAAGGACAGGATGCTTCAAGCAAGAACTTTCAACATCACTGGAAGCGCTGGATCACGCCGGCTGACCTTGACGAGATGATGAGCTATGGTTTAAACACCATCCGTGTCCCTCTGGGATACTGGCTCAAGGAAGATCTCGTGGACGAGTCAGAGCACTTTCCCAGAGTATGTCCAGCTGGATTCTTCCATAGCGCACACTAATCAGCAAAGGGCGGCTTGGACTATTTGACCCAGCTCTGCGGTTGGGCCAGTGACCGAGGCCTCTACATTATTCTTGAGTAAGTCGTCCATGGCTGGGCCCCAAGCGGTTGTCTAACAATAAGCAAGTCTCCACGGAGCTCCTGGTGCTCAAGAGCCCAACCAACCCTTCACCGGACAATATGCTCCCACGGCCGGGTTCTACAACGACTACAACTACGGTCGAGCCATCGAGTGGTTGGAGTGGATCACCGACATTATCCACACCAAGGAAGAATACCGCAACGTGGGCATGCTTGAAGTAGTCAACGAGCCAGAGAACTGGGACGATGCTGTTGATTCCGTGCGAAACGCATATTATCCAAAGGCTTATGCCGTATGCAGCCCGCCATCAACATCCTGACCCAAGACTTACACTACATAGGCCATCCGCAAGACCGAAGCTAGCCTCAACGTTGCCGATAACGACCGTCTTCACATCCAGATGATGAGCTCCCACTGGGGCAGCGGAAATCCCACCGAGTTCCTTGCCGACACTTCCCTCACAGCCTTTGACGACCACCGTTATCTCAAGTGGGATACAAGCGTCCAAGTCTCGCAGGAAGCATACATCAGTGAGTCCTGCTCCGACGATCGCAGCGCCGATGGGCCTCTGATTATCGGCGAATGGTCGATATCTGTCCCTGACAACGTTGAGCATACCGATGCTTGGAAGCCTCAGAACCACAAGGAGTTTTACACCAAGTGGTTTGCTGCTCAGGTCCATGCGTATGAAAAGTATACCCTTGGATGGGTTTTCTGGACTTGGAAGACTAACCTTGGCGACGACTACCGCTGGTCTTATAGAGGTGAGTGTTCCAGTTTCACGAAAAGGAAAGGCGAATAACCAGTGATTTGTAGATGCCGCTCGTGCTGGGGTTATCCCAAAGGATCTCAATGCTCTTCCTAGCGTCTGTTAATTCGCATTGTCAGCATGCCTGGGGACCCATTTGCTCATGTAGCTGCTTCCCATCTCGTGTACAACACGTAGAGCTTTATTCTTTTCATTTTGCATGTATAAATACACATGGTTCTCTGTAAATCGTCGACTTGCTCTCCGCATGGGTTGTCCAATGGGTGTTGCTCGAGTCCAACTCTTGACCCAGCAGTAGACCATTTCCTTCACCTTCTCAGCTTCAGGACAAGCCACGCTGCCAGCCTGTACCCGGCGATTATACATAGCATGATCCCAACATCGCGTCCCATGTGTCCAGTCGAATACCCATATTGGTCCAACACAGCCTGGCCGTCAATCTGGCATCGGTCCGCCAGGGGTGAGTCGTACATGCAGCGGCACCCATCGCCGCAGCTATACACGCGGTGTGAAAATTCATTGACCATCATGCCCTCAAACACATACTTTTGGTAGTCCCAGTAGTGAAATACATACTTGTAGAAAGCATTGAGGATTGTCGGAGGCACCATGAAGCCTCCAACCGACATCCACAGACCATTTGCAAAGGCCACCAGCGCGAGCGAAATGACGAAGCTCGGAAACAGCGAGGTCATAAAGACGACAAGTGACTCTGCAGCCAACAGATCAAGGAACAGCCACATGACCCAGGTGAAGAAGGCCGTCGCCGTTGGTTGAAAGTTGGAGAGCCAGTACGAGATGACAGAGAAGAGCATGGCGATGAGAAAGAGATAGGGGATCCCAATCAAGAAGTTGGACAGGATCAACTCGGTCGCGCCATACAGGCCATTGTGGTGTTCCTTGACGTACTGGAGGCGGTCTTCGATAAAAGCAGGCACATAAGCCACGGCCATGAAACTCATAAAGGCGGATCCAAAGAAGAGGGCATTGATGAACGGCTGGATAGATTGCTGATCAGGATCGAGCCTCACCCAGACTGTGCCCATCATGATGGCCAGACCAAGATACATCGCCAGGCGAATACCATAGGCCACGACGTCTCTGTAGCTCTTGATGAAGCTCCGATGCAGGAGCGTTAGGGTGAGGCTCGGCATGCCAGGTCTCTTCTCGATGGCATCAACACTCCAGTTTCCGCCTGCAGATTCGGCATCTTTGATCGCGTTGCTGATGTGGTCAGCTTGTCGTGAGTTCTGCCACGCATCCTGCAGCGTGTCTAGCTTCCGTGTCGCCTCCTCTCTGTCGTACGCAAAGTCGATGTTGACCAGCTCAAGGAGGTGCTCGGCCGGATTGACGTATTGAGGCAGCGGAGCCCCAAGCTCAGAATAGTAGGTGGCCACATGATCGACGGGGCCGAAGTAGTGCATCTTTCCACCCGAGAGCAACAGAAGCTTGTCGAATAAGTTGAAAGTAGACGTGGAGGGCTGGTGGATGGAGCAAACGACAATGAGGTTGTTGCGTCTGGCCACTGCGCGTAGATACTTGACCACCTCCAAGCTGGCAGCCGAGTCGAGACCGCTGGTGGGCTCGTCGAGGAAGAGCAGCTTGGGGCTAGTGATCAATTGACTTGCCACACCGACACGACGTTTCTGGCCACCTGAGATGCCCTTGCGAATGGGCGTGCCGATGAGAGTGTTGGCCTGTCCGACAAGGCCGAATGACTCGACAAGACTGTTGATGCGAACGATACGCTCTTGCTTGGATAGAGTGCTGCAACGAGTCAGCCAAATGCTAGGGCCTAGAAGAAGGTCTGATGAGATACTTGCCTTGCACTGGCGAGCCGTGACGAGAAGTCGAGTGTCTCCCGAACAGTCAACGACCCGATCAGGGCGTCTTCCTGCTCAACAAAGCACGAAACCTCTCGAAACTCGGCAAGGGACAAGTGGCTCCCGTTGACATAAACTTGGGCTTCAACATTACTCGCATTCGTCGGGCGGCGCGCGAGGACGTTGAGCAGTGTCGTTTTCCCACAGCCTGATGGACCCATAAGGGCACAGATTTCACCTGTGAATGCTTCATTAATTCAACGACCGACTGCATCAAGCCAGACGGTACCAACCCGCTTCGACGATTCCCTGGACGTTGTCGACAATCGTCTTTGGTTTCTTTGTCGCACCATCTTTGACAGTCACAGTTACACCGCGCCATGTCAGGTTCTTGATGGTCGTGTTGAGCAGATGCTTCTCTGCTACGGGTCGCTGCTCCGAGTCCATGGTTTCGTCGTAGTTGTTAGCCTGTCCGTTCTTCATGGCACCAGAGTGAAGGGTAGATGAATGCAGAGGGACGTGAGAAATTTATTACTGCCGTAGAAGGATCAAAATTGAGAGCTGAAGGGCGACTAACACCTGAACACGGACTATCGCAGCTGGTGGGCTGAGCTAGTCAGCATGAGGCCTGGAGGTTTTTGGCCCCCAAATTGACATGTGCTCCTGGAAACTGAACAGCTGAGCTATCCCATAATCTGACATGCATACGTTCGAGGCCTCGATGCCAAGCCATGCAGCAAAATATGCCATCCAACTAGGGACCCCCAGCCTGGGTGCCGTTTTGTAAGTAGGTAGTAAGCTTCTCATGACGCAAACCATTCGTTGCTTAGCTTCTAGCGGATGCCGACTCTGTGGACATGTATCAAGAAAGTCATGATACCTAGTAGCATTCTGGATTCAGCCGGAGACGCTGTCGATGCCTTTTCAGAAACATGATGAGAGAAACATCCAACATGGTGAGGTGAGCGAGCCCAAGCAGTCACATGGCAGCACCAAAGATTCACACTACGTACTGGGTAAGCTTTGATAGGTAAATTAAAAGTCGCAAGCAGCTAGAAAAGATTTCCATAACAATCATCGTCATCTTCTCGGTACCTTTATGCCAGGTCCTTTCGCCGATTCGTAGGGCTCGGTTGTGGCTTGGCCGTTTATCCCGGGGCCGTTTCCCACCCCTAATTAGCTACTTACTGTAAGGCTGAGCTTAGTTACTATGTACAAAAGAGGCAAGTAGCGCGAGATCCGTGTGTACAAGTAAAACACGCTGGCGTCAAAAAGAATAGGTAACGCCAGTTCTCTTTCATCCCACCCTTGTGAAGAGATGCAATTAACTGCCGACTGAGATACCAACACCCATCTTTCTCGACAAGAGACATCTTGCCTGAATTCTTCCCATGCTGAGCAAGTCTGTCTGAGCAAATGTCATGAATCAACGGTATCTTCACTCGGATAATCGGTCAAATTTGGGTCGCGTGGACCGCTCCGGTGCATCGCAGCCAGCATAGGCTCAAGTAAAATCCACAAATGATGATGAGGGACTCTTTGGGGTAACCGTAGATAGACAAGACTGCGCTCGGAGGGAGTGGTTGCTGGGCTGCATGCTGAAAGGACCATGTTGTTGAAATGGGAACAGGTTCGATCTGTTGGTCGAAACTCCATCTTGATGGCTGTAGCATCGAAAAAAGGGCGTTTTGCTGTCCGTGTCACAACTAGTCCAGTCAGGATCAGGGAAGGGTGTTGACAGGGAGACGCCAGACAAATCGCCAACCCCATTGTGGCTCATGAATGCAGCAGTTCCCAGTGAGATGGAATTTGCTGGTCCAGATGAACCCAAACCTTGGCCACTATGATCCGGAGTTCCATGACGCTTGCGAAGTTTGCGGGTTGTACTACGCCGAGGGGCCTTGTAACCACGTCGAGAGGCGACATAGATGCATTCAGAACCAGAGCTGATGCAGCGGGAGCATGGATTCATGCCATCGCATTTGAGATGCTTCCCGCGCTGGAAGAGAATGTCAGTCCGACCGTCTCGGTTGACGGATGAGGAGACACCACGTACACAAGCCAGGCAAGCGGACGAGACAGCAGCAACACTCACGCGCCACCTTTTCATTGCCTCGGAGGAGCAGCCATAGGGCGACATACTTTGCTCCCTGGTCAAGACAGCAGGGCTAGGGGAACTCGGGCAGGAGAGCAATTCCTCGGGTCCTAGGACGACACCGTTTCTGCTCCCATTGAAAGACGCCTGCCGAAGCGACTCGGTGTTGCTCATGTTAGAAGGGTACCATATATACGGGGTATGTGATGGACCATGGTAGAAAGTATCGGGTACGTCTGTTGGTTGCGGGGAGGGAAAAGGCGAGGAGAGAGTTGAAGACGCCCCGGTGGAAGGGCCATTACCGTTTCCATCGAGGAAGACGGGCCTCATGAAGAGGCATGAATAGTTGTCAAAGTTGTCCATAAGCGCGTTTGGAATGCCAAGACACGGGTTCATAACGAATGCAGGTAGCTTATATGTTATGAATCGAGTCGAACAGAGGCCGAGAAAGGGCACGTCACTCTTGTCATCTATGTAATTGATATTTATCTGCATCATTAGGAACAGTCACGTCTTGTCACTGGCCCAGAAGCAGGTCAGCTCAACAGCCATGCCAAACTCACCATTGGCTGCTGGCCCTTGTACAGCCGCCTTGTACAAGGTCGAACTGTAGCCCCTTGGGTTGGCACTTTGGTTCTGGATTGTCAGGTGAGAGTCCAATTGCAACGTGCCACCGGCTGACAACTACGCACCAGCATCTGCGTTGTGCTGTCATCCATTGGCGTCGGTTATCGCCGTAGCTCCAAGCAGGGATGCAAGATGGCTGAATGGCTGCACCGTATCTAGGTCCGCCGTTTTATAAGAAAATTCTTGCCTCAACCAATAGTTCCTCGATGAAATGGCGGACATCCAGTCTTCTTGTCCAAACTGTCGGTGCCGGCACAAGCCCCTTCTCGTCTAGATCGCCTTACGAGGCATTCTTGAAAGAATATACACCGAGAGCCTATCTGCAGACGGCTTCACTTGTGTTTCAATCCTAGATATGTTGGTTCATGGCACAGTTGTTCATATCAAGCCGGCTTTGAATGGCTTTGAAGCATGCACATGTTATAGCTCTGTCAGCAATATCACTTGCTCGAGCATATCTAAACTCCAGATAACTCCCTTCAATAAGAAAAAAATCTTTTTTTCTTCGGTCATAATACTTGACATGGAATTTTGCTGAATAGCAGCCAAATAGCAACGTGTCACTTACTTACAAGGTTCATTGTTAGCCAAAGCTGATGGGCAAGATACCTAGATGAATCCCGCACAAGATATTGAATTAGAAGTATTCAAAACATGATAACTTTGGGTACTAAATCCCTTGTAATTGCAAGTACAGTATCTACTAGATTGCCTCCGTTTACAACGGCAATTCGTTACTTGATACCATTTAGTCCATGCTATTTCTCTCGTCTCACTGGGCACCAATTAAAGCCTCAGCCCTCAAAATCGCACCATTATTTCTCCCCCGCCCACACGATCACGATCAACCAACCCAATGCTAGCCTCTTTGCTACAGAACCAGCAAGAATCCTCCTTTGCGCACCTCATGCCTTGCTCAGCTGCACAGCCCCTTCACCTCAAGCCTGTGAATAAGCCGCCAGTTGAGGCGTAGGGCTGATAATGGATCCTCTCTCCGTTGCGGGCCTGGCGATTGGAGTCGCTTCCATCAGCTTGCAAGTTTATACCGGATGTATACAAGGTACTTTTGTCCCAGCAAGACTGCAGTAGAAGTGTTGACATTCATCAGGGATACAGCTCCTTATTACAGCGCTGGGCTACGAGGATGAGTGCAGGTATCTCAACCTGCGCCTCAGGATGGAGCAGCAACGTCTCTTTTGTTGGAGTGAGGCGTCTGGGCTGCTTGATCTTGATGCCAAGAACCAGGAAAAGGTGCTCAACTCAAACGTGTTCAATCTGCACCGTCAGACTGTGATTGATCTGCTTGTTCAGATCCAGTGCCTGTTCAATGAGTTTACCGAGTATCAGAAGAGGCACAACAACCTCTCCACAGTTGTGGATAAAGACGGTGTTTTGGCTGCTCCAGAGAAGGATGCCAAACTGTCAAATTACCCAATGACGGAGAGAAAACGCAACTTTATCAACAAGGCCATGGCCGGGCTCAAGACTAAATCATCCAAAGGTCTTACTAGGTTGCGGTGGACATCTTTTGATAAGCAAGGGTTTGAGAAGTTGCTGGACAAGTTCTCGATTCTTAATGACAACATAACTAATATCCTCGACCACTCCCTGCAAGTCGAGATTCGCAATACTGTTCAAGACACTAATCGTGGCGTCTTATTACTCCATCACAAGATAGCTGACCTGAGTCATCTCGTGTTGGCTCTCAAGTCTCAGCTCGATGCAGGCTCCCCAGGTAGACCGTCACAGATGTCCAAATTCGAAAGGGAGGCAAATGCTGATGCCTTGAGACAATTATCCAAGCTCGCCAAATTCAAGGCCTTCAACGAGACCATTGACCCCAAGTCAGATATCCCGGCCGTCTTTGATGAAGCTGCTGCCAGGTTTCTCGATCTTGCCAAGCCTGGTCATCAACGCAACCTATTTCTTCCACGATACCTGATTGAGCTGGACCCCGAGGTGGATGAATCAGATGCCCCACGATGTGAGGCTTTCATGAAAACAGCTCAAGGACAGAAAAAAGTATGGATCGAGTGGAAAGACTACGACAACACAGATACACAGCCTGGTTCATTATCCAAAGCCGACATAATCGAGCGAGTCCGCAAACTCGCCGCTCTACTAAACCACAGTCCCAAGCCCGAAGCCTTCCGTACCCCTCACTGCCTCGGTTTCTTCGACAAGGCAAATCCAGACATCCCTGAAGACGATGTGGACATTCTCGACCGGCGGCTTGGTCTGGTCTTTGAACGTCCATCCGACGGTAATTTACATACATCACTTCCACCTGTCTCGCTCCGTGAGCTTCTCCAAGACTCCAAAGTACGCAAGCCTCGTGTTACAGATCGAGTGCATCTCGCACACGCTGTCAGCAACTGTCTTCTCTACCTTCATGCCGTGCACTGGCTACATAAAGGTCTCCGCAGCCACAACGTGCTCTTCTTCCGAACACGCAGCGGACATGTGGATTACCGGCAACCGTACCTCTCGGGATTCGACTTTTCACGGCCTGGTGGCTCGGATGAGATGACGGATGCGCCAGGAGACGATGCAGAGCATGATCTATACCGACACCCTAATGCGCAGTCAAACCGTCGGCGAGACAGAGAACGTTCGAAGAAGAGCTTTGACATCTACAGCCTAGGTGTTATTTTGGTTGAGTTGGCTCACTGGCAGCCTGTTGAGGACGTTTTGAATATCGACATGCGACGTGCGCGCGGAAGACCTGATGTGGTGCGCGGTGTTCGAGATGCTCTGTTGAAGGAGGACAGAGTCGCAGCTGTTGGTGCAGACATGGGAGAGAGGTTCGAGGACGCAACACGGAAATGTTTGGCCGGCGGTGAAGAGCTAGGTCTCAGGGGCGGAGATGATGAGACGCGGGATGAGGTTGCAGAGAAGTTGTCTATGAAGTTTTATGAAGAAGTGGTAAAGCGATTGGAGGATGTGGTTGTGTAGCATGTCAGCTGCTCACGAGTCCGAGTACGTCTTCAGCATGACTGGAATAGAATGATTGAAAAAGCAATGTGCGTATAAAGTAGCATGAGTCGAACGACTTGTTCAGGA
>JABFAK010000098.1:0-149771 GCA_013266265.1 Fusarium sp. NRRL 66182 | reverse complement strand
ATAATACTTAATATATTATTAAAAACCTTTCCCCTAAATATATTATAATATTTTATAATACTTAATATATTATTATAAACTCTATTATATACCTAAAATACTTATTATAATATTATTAATTATAAAATTATATCTTTAAGAATAATAAAAATAAAAACTAAGCTATTATAGCTATATTAATATTAATATTATTCCAAAGTAGCTTATAAGTTATATAATTACCTTAGTTCTTACTCTTCTTAGCCTTCTTTTTCTTACCTTTTATAGAGTTAATAGCTTTTTTAAAGAATTTAGAAAGTAACTAGCAAGTAGTATAATTAAGTAAATTAAGGAGCTTTATAATAGCCTCTATAGTACTATCTAACTCTAAATTATTATTATTATTATTATTATTATTATTATACTTATACTTAAAAGCTATTTAAAAGTTAGTATAAAAGTAAATAAATCTATATATAGTATTATATATAAGAAAGGGAATACTAAGGCCCTAAATAATTATAATTATAATTAGTATACCTAGTAGGCTTAAAAAGGTAAATATAATATTTAGTAAGAGCTTTATTCTCTTTCTTATATTTATTATATATTTCCGATTAAGGTTATAAGATATTATAGAGATAGCAAAATATAATATTAGAATTCTAGAAAGAGAATATTATTATATAGTAGTTTATAATACCCTTTTTAAACTCTTATAACTTAAGTTTATAAGGCTTAGTAGGTATCTAAATAAATTAGTATAATATAATATAAAGCTTTATATAATATATAACTTATACTATATATATTAAAATAAATAGCCTTAAGACCCTTATAGCTATATTTCTTTAAGGCATAATAATAAACCTAAATAATTAAATCAGGCTATATAGTAAGTTATTTAATAGTCTAATTAAAATCACTAATATCTTTACTAAAGATTTCTTTAGAAAGATATTTAAAGTAATTACCTAAATTCTTTTATAAAAGCTTATACTAAATCTTATAATCTTTATTTCTATAATATACCTTAATATACCTAATATACTTAATTTTATTATTATTAAAATTATCTTTGCTGCCTAAGTTAGAGTTATTTCTATCTTAGGCCTTCTTTATAATATCTTCAGCCTCCTTTACTGCCTTTTTAGCTACTTTAGCCTTCTTTACTGCCTTTTTAGCTACTTTAGCCTTTTTTTTTACCTTTTTAGCTATTTTAGCCTTTTTCTTAGCTACCTTATCTTTCTTTTCCTATACAGCCTTATCTTTCTTCTCTTAAGCCTCTTTTATAACTATAGCTTTCTTTTTAGCTTTATACTTATCCTTGGCCTTTTTAGCTAATTATGCCTCTTTCTAAAGCTTTATTTTACACTTTTTCCTTAATAGTATAATACTTAGATTAGGTTATATATATATTTATATAAATAGAATTAGTTTAGTAAAAGATATTAATATTATAAGAAAAATATTAATAATTAATTATAAATTAAATATATTAAATATATATATAATAAGATAAAAAGTATATAAAAATAAAACTTATAATTATATAAAGATAATAAAAGCTATATAATATTAATTAAAGGTATATATAAGGTAAGGGATAAGTTTATATAAAGCAAAAGTTACCTATATAAATACTATAATATAGGTGCTAAATTAGGCAGGGTAAAGTATTTATAAGAAAATAAAAATAATATTATATAAAAGATTAAAAATATATAATTCTAAAAATATATTTATTAGATTATATAAGGCTATTATAGGTATATATAAGTAAGGGAAAGTAAGAAATTCTTATTTTATAAGGCATATTAATTTTAAAAGAAGAAAATAAAGCTAAAGCTAGGATTATAAGGAAATATATATTATATTATTATATAACCCTAGCAGGCTTATTTCTACTTATATAAGGGGCCCCTAGTAATTTAATTAAAAAATCAGATAGATATAAATACAACCTAGGGCGCCCTATAGGGGGGGGTCGTTCTACTACGAAATGACTTTTGAGCCACTGAGCCCTACAGTCTTCCGTACTAGGTAGGGAGGTAGGACCCAATAGATCTCCACCACCAGCCACACACACACACACACACATACACACCCGACGTCGTCATCACCAAACTCGGCTCAGCACCTTTAGCATCGCCACGTTCAGCAAGATCTGACGCTTTCAATCAATCAGATGCTCTCAATAGACTCGGGAGCGATGTCCCCTCCTCGGAAACCTACGTAATGTGTCTTGCGCAAGCTCTATCAAGAAACCACTTAAATCTCACGTCCCCTTCCACTCCTGCTCAACCTGTCTGAATGCCATCAACTTTCTCTACCTCTTCAACCTAGGTATCTATTATCCTTTGTGAGGTGTTGCAAAAAGAAAGTAACCTCACTTTCCCTACTGCTATCCCTACCTATATACCAAGTGAAAATGGGCGCCGGATCGGGCACCGCCCTCAAGTTCCTGCAATGGTTCATCCGCGGCATTCAATTTGCCTGTGCGGCTCTCATCCTCGCCATATACTCGTACTTCCTAGCCACACTTCATAACCACAACCTCGCCATCAGCAATACCATCCGCGCAGTAGAAGGTATCTCAGGCATCGCCGTCCTCTACACGGCAGCCGCCCTCCTTCTTCTCTGCTGTCTCGCCGGCCGCACCTTTTCGTCCTTTCTGGCCATTGTCTTGGACGTTGCTTTTGTCGGCGCCTTCATCTACGTTGCTGTCGCCAACAAGGGTGGTGCCAGCAGCTGCTCTGGCTACCTGGATACGCCATTCGGTCGAGGGAGAGCTGGTAATACAGCTGAGGGAAGTGATGGGTTTACTGCTCTGCCGAGCTATCGTACCGCCTGCAGGCTTCAGTCTGCTTGTCTAGCGGTCGCCATCATCGCAATGTAAGTCGCCTTCACGTCATCTTGAAGCTCAGCAACAATTGACTTGAGCCCAGCATCTTCTTCGTCCTGTCCATCCTCGTCGAGGTTGCCCTGGCCCGCCATCACCGCAAGGAGAAGCGCTTCGGCCCTGGCCCGGCCAACGACTACACCTCCGGCTACGGCGCAAAGGGTGGCTTCTTCAGCCGCATCTTCCGCCGCAACAAGACGGCTGCCGCTGATGACGGCCATGCTCTCCCTGAGCACACCACCCCTGACCAGCTGGATACCTTCCGCCAGAGCCACACCACTGACCGCACTGCTGTCAACAATTACCCCGACAGCACCTACAACAAGTACGACAACAACGGCTTCAGCTACCAGGAGGCAAAGCACGCACGTCAGGACGGCTATGGTCACATCCACTATCCTGAGCCCGAGTATGGTGTCACTCAGCCTGCCCCTCGTCAGGCTGACAACCCCAACTACCGTTACGAAGATGGTGTTTATGATCGCGCCTAAGGAGCACGCCAAAACACCACAGAATGATACTTGATACCCGCCATGTTGCTTCCGGTAAAGGCACCCGGTCGCTTATGAACATTCATGTTTACTTGGTATGATAGACGATGGGCTTGGCATGCTTATCTAAAATGAAAACCTAATTATCTTCGCAATCAAGTCACAACACCTTGCTTGACGTTTGCTTATAGTGATGTTTAGTCGCTAGATGGTGCACCAGAAAGGTCCACAGCCATTATCGATCCGGCATTAACAACGCCGCAATCTAATTCAGTCGCTTCTGTTACCACATTGTACTTGATGTTCGTAAACAGACAGCCAGGTGGTGGTGCTGATCAACCGTCTCGGCCAAAAGCGCCCGCACGACTTGACGCTTACCAGACATCCCCAGGCTCCATCTCGCTCACCCCATCGTCCCCTCCTCCGTCTGCCCAGCTCAGCTCAAGCTTCTCCAGCTCTCTCGAAAAAAAGTCTTGCTCTTCCCGCATGGCAGCTCGGATATCTGGCGCAATTCTATCCGGATACTGCCGAACATTGTGCCAGTGAGTAAGACTACGCAATGACTGTTCTAGAGGCAGAGCTGAGTCGACTTCGGCATCCACATCGCTACCCGCAAGCCACTCATCCTTGAGCTCTGGCCGGCAGTGCAGATAGATCGCCGTGATAACACGCATGTTGCTCTGACGCCATTTACGACCGCAGTAGGGGACTTGGTTCTTGAAGAGCTTGAGTGTATAGAGTCGTAGCTCAGGTTGCGGTACTTTCAGCGACTTCCTCAGTATGGTCGACGATTTATATTGGACGAGCAATAGGTTTCGATGCGCTTTGTGTTTGCAGATCTTTTGCATGACTCTCAGGTAGTTGATGAGGGAGAAAAAGTTGCGACGTGAATAGTCCGTGATGGGCTCCATAGCTTGGGCGTTGAGGGGGTACCCGAGTTCATCAACTTCAGGCCTTGTACAAGACTGGCCATCGCCGTTGGCATCCGCATCATCTTCCTGTAGACCTTGCTGTGTTGGTGATCGACGTCTTCTAATTGGCGGGGGTGCTGCTTCATCTTCGCTCTCTTCTATCTCTTCGTCGTCGTCGTCGTCGTCATCCCGAGCCAGCCCCAAGGTCACCTTGTCTCTTGATTCTGACCTTTCGTTGCAAAAGTGAAAGAAACTGTCAGAAGTCAGCCAGCTTGAACATCGCCATCAGGCACTTTTCTTACCTGTTCTCTGAACGCTCTGTTTTGCTACCAACCACGTGTTGGACGTCCTGATGCGCAAAGAGCTTAAGAACAAGAGGAACGTAGTTGGAATCTAGTAGAAGCTGCGTCATGTATTCGAATTTGAGCACATCTGGTACAGGTGTCAGTCAAGTATACATGAGTAGGTAGGCGCGCATCAACTTACGAGACACCCGCAGCCACTTTAACAGTAGGATAAGGATTCCTGTCATGGCTTTAGACGTGATCTCTCGTGTCCTTGCAGCATCATTCTCTTCCGGAGTTAACTCTGGTGGCGGAGGCTTTGGAGCATTTTGGCCTGGCATTTCTTGCTGTTGTCTATTCCCTGCAGGGCCACCATTCAGGCCAGGATTGTTGCCCCTGCCCATTCCCGGGGGTCCTTGTGGAGGCTGCTGCGCGACGATTGCTGTCACGTTAAGAAGAATCGGTCGCAGGAGAACAATCACAAGTGATTGGAGATGAGGTAGCGCATCGCGCTGCAGGTTGTCAGCAGTGCTTCAAGTTAAATATTAATCTGTGTTGCTCACATAAAATTTGTCCACAGCAACAAGGCGCTGCTTATCCCGCTCAGTCAATAGTTGCGGTCGAGGGCCGTAGTCTATCTCTGGCTCAGAGGATGCTGGATTTTTGCCCTTTTCTTCAGCCTTAATCTCCGCCCTGACCTCTTTCAGTATTTCTTGCTCCTCTGGCGACAGCTCGTTTAGATCCAGGCCCTCGATCTCATCGTCATCATCATGGTCACTGGCATAACCTCGCTGAAACTTGAGCCACTTCTCACGCTCTTCCCAGAGCTGGCGGGTTGCTCGTGTCATCCTGACTCGCTTCGAGAACAGTTCTCCAGCCTCAAGGATGGATGCGGGGATATCGCTTCCCTCCCACTTCCGGCCGATGACAGCATGCTCAAGACCGGGGGGCCCTTTTCCGCCAGCATAGTTACTCGAAGCATCCAGGGGGGGGTACATGAATGGAAAGTTTTGATTCGTCTGATAGTTCTGTTTCTTCCCTCCTTTGCCGCCCGCTGCTGGTGAGGGCGGTGGTGAGGGCGCCGGAGTCGCGATATGTACTGGCTGGTCGAGAATCGAGGTTCCTCCACTGGGAAGTTGTGGTGGTGCAGGAATAATGCCATTAGCGCCATTATTCTTGGATACCTGGCTCGACAATGGAGGTAATAAAGAGGTGTTATCTGCTTCTAAACGGATGGACGGTTGTGGAGGCACGTAGGCCGGGTATTTTGATGTTATTTCTTGGCGGAAGACATGATAGTCTAAAGGTGAAGCAGTTATAGTTTTCTTGTCGGCTGCCAAGTCGCCCATTTCATTCGTGGCTTTTTTTATGGCTTGAAGCTCTTCAGTTCCGCCAAATACTAGTAGCATTGATTTCCAAAAAAGTAGGAGTATCTATGCGGTGGTGAGTGCTGTACTCTGGCGTACAAGAGGACGACATACCTGAGTCTGAGGCATGGCATTCTGCTCGTCCCAACGCAATTTTTGAGCTGCTGTAAACATGACTACGATCAACGAGGGATCCAGTTCCACTATTTCTATTAGCTGCGAATGGAATGGTTCAATGAACGAACTTACAGAGCTTTCCATAAGTAGAAGACATGTCGTCCGGGTCGTTGAGAGTCTCCTGTACTGCAACATATATAATAGTCATGAGGTTGATCAGCTCGTCCTGGGCTTCCTGTGCGCTATTATGTTGCCCGAGAGGTTCCCCTGACCTATAATCGCTGATCAGCAACAAAGCATATAGTAAAGCTCTAATCGCACTGACCATTGCACTTCAAAGCTATTCCGGAGAGCCTCCCAGATGACAGGCAAGCCCTCCAGCGACGTAAGGCACTCGACCCCGGCCTTGATGGCCTGCAACTGCGAAATGCTGGCGACAGATCGGCTATCTCCAGGTGTCGCATTCGGCATGGCAGTGTCATTCCACCGCCCTAGAACAAGATACACTAGCTTCCCAATGGAAGCCGATCGCTGCGCCGCATCATTCGACTGCACGCCTGCAATGGCGGCTTGGATGAACCGCGTCCGAGTATCGCTATCGGCATCATCCCACGCATCCTGCGCCCTCGACTCGTGCTGCCAATGCCACTTGAACGCTCTCTGCGCAGCGGTGAGCCGAACCCACTGCGGTACCTGATTATTGAACCATTCGTCTATCTCTTCGGCATGCGAACCAATGTCGGTGTACACATAGTCGTAGGCGATGGGCTCGGGGCGATTAAACTCGGCCACAATATGGCGCAGCTGCTGCAGAGATAGCGAGTCGGTAGCTTGCGGTTGCCCATTAGGCGGAGGGGGTGCCATGGGCGCGGCTGGAGGAGCACCTTGCAAGGTATTGCGCTGGAGGGGAGGTCGTGATGGCGGCGCGGGGACGGGTGGAAGATCGGCTTGTTCAGTCTCACCGGAGACGTCAGCAATCTCCCCTGTATCTGTGACATCTTGTATCGGTGTATCGGGCTGGGCGTCTTCTTGGGAGGCCCTCGAAGGCCAGAGGTTACTCATAGTGTCGAATCTAAGGGCGTGAGGCTGGTCCAAACAAATGCCCCGCCAAAGTTGATCTTTTTTGTTCTGGCGCTTAAGCCATTGTCGCTATATGAAGCTGATACCTTGATGAGATGCTTGGGTCCAGAAAAGAATGACAATGTGTTATTCTGGTCAATGTTTCGTGCGCTCATCAAAGATACTCGAGTGTTGTTGATGTTTGTAGACGTGGCCTCGTTGTTTACTCTACCTCAGCCTCGAGGTTTGTGAGTTGCGCCCGCCAACGTAATTGGTGGATAGCTCCTGTGCCATCCATAAGGGTCCCCTCCTCCTCTAAGCTGCCTGCCTGCCTGCCTAGTACCCAAGGTATGCCTTGACTTGATGGAAGAACAGACCGTGATTAACCAATCAGACGATAATATCTGAGAATATCCCAAATATAAAGAAATAGTATCAAGAGATAGCCCGAGGTTCATTTGAATACCCAAGGTAGTACATATATCTGCTACGATCAGGTAATTCATCAAAAACAAGATGCTTACCTACTTAGACAAAACAACCAAAGGGATCTCTTAGTAAGAGTGAAGGAATGCCTCATAAAATTGCCTTTCACCTATCTAGATTACCATAGTTGAGCATTAAAGATAAGCAAGCCTCTTCCCAAATAGGTTCTTCTGTTTTTTACAGTAACAGGTAAAAATATGATAATATCTAGGCACCTGAGGGGGAAAGCCGGCGCTTTCGCTTATCGGTAGAAAAGAAAGAGAGAGAAAACAAGCAATACAAATACACAATGATCAAAAGTACTTAGGCTTTAGAGAATCCCGGATTTACTCAGAACCTGCTGAATCTCCATCAGAATCCTCACCCTCTCCTCCTTTGCCTCCTTGCTTCTGTTCCCTCGCCTTTGCTCTCTTTCGCAATTTTTTTAACCGATTCATCCTCTTCTTCTTATCCTTTATGTGTTCTTCCTTCTCTGCCATTTTCTGTGCCTCAACTGCCTTCTTTTCTTCCTTTACTTTTGCCCGTTTCCTCAGTGATATACGTTGTTTCTTCCCTGGCCGCCGTTTGCCTTTATCTGCATCTTCCTGTTCGGTCTCGTCGCCTAAGCTAACCGTCCGGGTGACGGTAAGCTTTGTCACTTTCCATGGTAACTCCAGGCCCCAGGCTCGGTCGTGCGACTTTGTCAGTACTTGATCTCCGCTTATGGCTGTTAAAGCGTATTCTTGCTTTCGCTGTGCAGACACATTCGTCGCCACATAGTATGAGAGCGGCCGGCCGCTGATGAGGCCTCCATTTCCCAAAGGCTCCGCGTCGTCTTCCAGCACGACCTTTTGCGTAGGCGGGGCCTTGCTGAAAAGCCGGAACGCAAACTCTTCTTCATGATCATCCTCAGCCGCATCAGCAGGCTCCACGTCCCCTATGTCATGACCTCCTAGCTCTTCTTGTTCTTCTGGGTGAGAACCTTGCCTGGGAATGTCAGAGGACGAATTCGTATAGCTATCGTCCAGCCCTAATGATCTCGCAATCTGTGCATTCAGTCTTGCACGCAGCTCAGCGTCTTGGACGCCATCATCGCTTTTACTCTCTACGTCGTCGTCTGATGCAATCAGATCCTCTCTGCGGATTCTAACGAAATTATCAGTACTTGCATCGATGTAGGTATGCTTAGAGTAGCTTATGACATACCGCTTTGCCTCTGGTACTTCAAACATGGTGGTCATTTTTTCATCACAACACTCATGAATGAACCGAGGTCTGAGTGACTACGTAGTAGTAGTAGTAGTAGTAGTAGTAGCAGATTACGACGAAACTAGCGTTTACTTCGTATTCATATACTAGTACCAAAGTTGGGGCTGGGATGATCGATGATGAGCAAATATCGGAGAGGAAGCGTCAAATAGTAAAAGTCTCCAGTTGAACCGCTTCAATCAACTGCCATGTCACGAAGCGTTGGTCTCCAGCAAGAATTTTCTTATCTTATCATTGGATGCTGAATGAGCCACTATTAAATTGCCACAGTTACATAGCTCATTCAGCTGACATTTCGGCCAATCAAAGCTCCTCTTGCCCTTGCAGAACACTATGCGCTGCCCCTCACACAGCATCTTCACAACGCCATCTCCCACGATAGCCCTGTTTAGAGCCTCAACTACCGTAAACCAGCCTGTCGGGTCGTAAACTTGGCAACTAGCATGGACGTAGTGGGCTCGTATTATAGTGAGGGAGCACCGCATAGGATGGCCCGAGCCTCGGGAACCAAATACTAGAACGTCAGTGCCGTTGGATGGTGCGACAAACATGCTGCCCAACAGCTCTCTCTACCAAGCATAAAAGAATCCTGAACCCCCCAGAATGTGAACGGCTTTGGTCACCCCCAGGGTTATGATAATTGGCTCGACCCAAATGGCTTTACGGTTCACCGCATGGCAATTTCACAGCCCGCACCTCAAATTTCACGGAAAAGTCCATCTATCTATTAAAGAGCCCGGGCCTACCTATTTAACCTGCTTCTTGGACCCTCCACTCTGATTGTTTGACCAAAATAAGTTTCGACGTCAAACGCAAACAGACATCCTTACTTAACAATCACAATCATGAATTTGGTTGTTCCACACGTCAACCTCTTCAAAATTACTTCATCGATACATAGGGAATCTGATCTGAGCAGCAGCCCGCCTCCTTCACGCCGCTTGACTAAACATATCAATCATCTAACGGGATATTATACAACCCGCAGAATCATTGACCAAAAACAAAAGAGAGAACGGAATAAGAAACAAGACGCCCTTTTCGCCCGACCTATCCATAAACCCCAACCTTGCAACAGCATCTCGAATTGTCGCAGTACCGGGCGGCTCTGCTTCATGTTCCGCAGAGTCATTACCCTCTAGTCATCCATCATCCATCCTCATGCATCGAGGCCTTGTCGGCCTTTCGATTCGTTTCTGAGGTCCCTCCTCCATTACCATGTCGTGCGGTCCAAGAGTCGCCATTCCTGCGGTTCGCTCCTCAGCTTATTGCATTTGCATCCTCCGCTTCGTCTACTTCCAGGTATCCCGAGTTTCAAAAATCAGTGCAAGCCGCCCAATTCAGATTGCCAACACCGGCCGTCATAAAATAGAAAAACTCCATAGGTATTTTTTACAAGCTCACTGGCAAAATGAACCAAGCGCTCCACAAATCCAGTGGTGTTCATGCTCGTCGTTAGGCCAACATCTTTCGTTGGCAACTTTTATGTGTCGTCAAATGCGAGCTTCTTTACTCGGAAGAAAGTAAGAACTGATAGTCTAGTTCCCATTCCAGGAATACTGATTCATGGTCTCAAACGAACCCCGCGGAGCCCCGTTGTAGACCGACGGGGGTTGCGGCTGGCCCGGGTCTGTCTTTGTCGACGGTCCCGTTCCTGTGTTCTTATACTCGTCTTGAGAGAAAGGGTATGGTCGAGTTTCGTTACTGGCGTATGCCAGATTCGTGTTGTGTTCCCCAGCTGCTGTTGTCCAGGTATGCGAGGGTGTGTAGTAATCCCTTGCGGGCACTGACGGTGGTCCAGACGACTCCGAGTTATAGTTGGGTTGCGCGACCTCATTCGAATTCGTGTGGATAGGGGCATACGGCGCGTATCGGTACTCTGGAGATGCTTCGTTGTTTGCCACGGAACTCGTGCTCCGTATCGAGGGATGGCTCATGTGTCGGGGGCTTTTCAAAGGCCGAGGGTTATCAACGTAGCGAGGAATGTTCATCGCTTGTTCATGACCTCCGAGCGGAGCCGTGTGTATCGATAGTTGCGGAGGTGCAGTCGTCGTATGCATATAAGTGTACTGAGACCGGACAGGCGGATGCTCGGAATCGTTGGCCACCATGGAGATGGGCACAGGAGGCTCCATCGACGACTGGAGAGGCATTCCTGGTGACTCGGTTGCAAAACTGGCAGTTCCTGCAAGAGGGCCCATTGTCGCAGAAGGATAGTTCTCGGCGCCAGAAGTCGGTACATGACCTATCGGCACCTGAGCTTGAGGCGTTCCCCAGGTCGGATACGAACTATAACTTCAGTTAGTATAGTTCAAGCAAAGCTCACTCTAGCGATTCAGTTACAGTTTTGACGGGGCCGAAGGCTCCTCCGTCCAGTGTCTTTGTGGGTTGGTTCATATTGAAAACTTACTTGGATCTTATGGGCCCTAGCTGGGTACCTGGCATCTTTGGGGCGTTAAAGGTAAAGGCGGTCCGTGGTAGCTGTGCATCGATGCCTCTCGGCTTTGCTTCTTGGTGCTTTGCGCTCAGCGGTCCAGCAACAACTCCCAGCCCCGTCTCCACGAGGGCTTGTCCACGAGAACCGGCACTCGATCCTAGCAGAGGAATCTCCTTGCGGGCCTGGAAGTTGCGAGGGCTTCGGCCACGCACCACAATGGGCGCCGTTGTTGATTCTGTTAGAACAGTCTTGGTACCGTTGGCCAAGGTTCCCACCACTTTTAGATGCAGTACAAAATGTTGTTGGAGTTCTTTCCGTCGACCATTGTTTGCGGTTGCACTGTAAACTTGTCAGCAAGTCAAGACTGTAAGTGTACAGAAGGACTCACATTCTAAACTGCAATCGGCGCCAGCCGATGGGGTATACGGCGTATTCGCCATCGGATTCTGTCCCATCATCCTGGAAAGGAATCAAGGGTAAAGATTGTGGCTCTTGATCAGGACTCTGGTTTGTCTCTGGTGAGTTTGGTGGGGGCGTCTTCCAAGGAATCACAATTAACCGGACCGGGTTACCATCGACTGATTCAATCGCAGAGATGGTAACCTCCATGTTGCTTACCGCGACAGATTCGCCTGATTCAGTAACAACAGAAAGCTGGCCTCGTGGGGTGACAAGAGTGCCACTGATTTGGAAGAGGTTCCTCCGATAACATGTGAGTTCAGGTTGTCGGAGCGAGCCGTCCGATGTGCTCGCGGGCATCTCGGAAAGGAAGAACATCCCATGGAGCTGAGCGGATAATTCAAGCTGCTGCATGCGACCTTGCTGGTCGAGAATCGTGTGCTTGTCCTGTGTTCTTTTGAAGGCCAGTAGTTTGTGCTCGTGACTAGCAGACATCTTGGAGTTGTCGTCGCGAAGGTCCTGGACGATCTCCTGGTAGGCGGGTGGTTCTGCTTCAGAAAATGACCTCTTAAGGTTTGGGTAACTGTGGTGAGAGGCGATTTCCGGATGCGCGGGCCTGTCGTATGCTTCTTGGTCGTCCTGAGGGTATCGACTGTACGAGTAAGAAGGCTGGTCCATCTCGGTATGGTTGCTGCCAGTTCGTCCTGAGAGTGGAGAAGAAGTTGACGGCATGGGATCAGTAACTCGTCCCGGTATATGCACTGATCCTCCATAATTTGACCACAAGCTCGAATGCCCCGGGTGTCCTCTCAGGTCTGCCATAGTGGCCGGGTATGCCGCTGCGGTTGTCATGGGAGCATAACCTATTCAACTTAACGTCTCTTCAACCAGACCAAGTTGTCTGGGCTTGTTGACCCGTCACTGGTAACGTGATCCTTTTAACATAAACGTTGAGACAAGCTTAGACGGGTAGGAAGACAATCGGGACAGAGAGCCTGGTCAGATATGCTTGGCGTCAAGTGTGATGGGAGCGAAGGAATGACACGATACTTGAGGCACAGGGAGTGAGGTCGAGGTTAAAGGTGCAAGTGCGTGTACTTGTATATGGGATGGATGGCGACCAGAGGAACGGCAGATGATGGAGGGGAGTGTTTAGTACAACACCCGGCACTG
This sequence comes from Fusarium sp. NRRL 66182, assembly GCA_013266265.1. Lineage (NCBI taxonomy): Eukaryota > Fungi > Ascomycota > Sordariomycetes > Hypocreales > Nectriaceae > Fusarium > Fusarium sp. NRRL 66182. Next base: position 136,918 of record JABFAK010000098.1, on the reverse strand, counting down.
TCTCCGGGTGGAGACCGAGTTTGACGGGGGGATGTTTCGAGGTCCAGGCACAGGGACTTGGGTCAGTGCTGTCGACAAGACCTAGTATCAAGTCCGGAGAGAGTTCTCAGTAGAAACTCAAGAAGAACCGGGCATGAATGTCTGTGGGCTGGGAGACCACTACAGCGCATGCGGCCGTTCTTGGAAGGAGGACGGGGAGTGGAGGGGCGGATCTAAGAGAAACAAATACAGGCTGTTGTGATATTGGATTTCTGATCCCACACAAATAGTAGGGAATGATGGGCGACTCAAGTTCTTAATAGAGAGGACTATGATCCATAGGGAGGCAACGAGGGACATGAGCAATAAATCAGACGTGAACAATGCACGCCGCCAACAACGAGCTTCATTAAACGCTGTTTATGGGGGATGTAGGTCTGATAAGGTGGATGTGTCGATGGATCGTAATGGAGCTTAGACGAAGCTATGCCCAGGAGGCAGGCAGTCTGATAGAGAGAGGGTCCAAGGGAACCGCAAACTGCCGGGTACAGGCAGGCAGGTTAGTTGGACATGGCCGACAAGCCCGGGGCTTCTGGGAGCCAGGGCAGGACCTTGACGCGAGGTGAGAGAAGACATCCCAGACACGCTCCAGCACGCAGTCCCTTACCATGCCCCGTCAGCGTCTACCGAGGGGTTCAAGAACACCCCTGCTCATCAAGTCCAGCATTAAGAAAGGGCCATGTACTGTTGACAAGCAATGACGCTAAAGTTTGGATAAGAGCATGGGCATGTGTAATGCAGGGCCCACGTACTGGCTACCCATCCATGCCGGTTGGGATAAGATGGATAGAGACTGACGAGCAAATGGGTCGAGCGGGGACACGGGGACTATCTCTTGAGGGCCCGGCAGCCCCCTCTTCTCCTCTCCTCTCCTCCTCCCTCAATCAATCTGCCCCAACCATAGCCAATCCTGGACCCAGACAGTTGACCAGGGTACATTGGTTCTGAGAGAAGAATCCTCCGAGGCCTAGTGAAGGTTGCTGGCCCGCAAATTTCTAGAAAACCGTTGGCAGAGTGGCCAATGGGGCAACTCACGGCGGCAGGGAGGTGAGGAAACAGAATAAAACTCAGGCTTGAAGAGTTTTGCTATTGACCAGGGTTCTGTGTTCGGTCAATATTTGCCCGTAGCCATCACGATCTGTCGTGGTGCCTCTTTAAGAACAGATGCCTAATAAAGCATTAACACAGGGGAATATCAGGCCGAGGGGCCTGCCTGCAGCCCATCATTTGCTATGTGAATTTGCAGGTAGAGTGGAATCGAGGCCCGGCCACAAGCCGGAGCAGATATCTAAGCTTGCACGAGACGTTCTAGGATCGACTCGGGAGATGAAGTAGCTACTTTGTCTGGCAGAACAGACAGCTTAGCTCATGCTTACTCAAGGCTTTTTGGCGGCGGCATTGGTGGGCGCCGGCTGACGGAGGAGGTGGAGGGAACGGCGCGGCCCCATCTGTAAATACTGCACTCTGCATCATCGCATCAACCATCTGCAGCAGTGCCAGCAGTAGAAGGGCGCGCATGCATATTGTGATATTCCATGCGGCAGACAACAAGTTGTGTATCTGTACGTACATACTTAGTGTATTATTGAAAGCCCTACATTGATGTCAGCAGCGCAGTCTGGAGAAAATGGCACGAACCACAGGCCCATAGTTCAGCCAAGGATATCCATGTTATGGTAAGTCGCGATAGTGGTATGTCTGTGTGCGAGCGAGGCGACCATCTTCTGGATTGGGTATGCTTGCGCCGTAAATGGAATTGAATTTGGCCGAACGTGCGGAGAAGCTTGCTCTGGCATACATACAGCCTTGTGTTTGATGGAGATTGAGGACCATGGCGCTGGCATGGCATATGGCGTTGGTGTGGCCCCAGGAATGATAACGAAGTTGTTGTGGCTATTGTACTTTACAGTACCTTGCTAAGCCATGTGGCTTTGTCTCGGTCCTGCCGTCCAAGGTCATTTCGCAGGAGCTCCAGGTCGAACCTTGTTGATAGATGAAGGTGTTAATCATCCATGACGACGAGCACTACCAGTACATATCGGCGGAAGAAACGAAACAAGGCTCTTTCGTCACGAATCAGTAATTACTGCCCCAAGCGTTCAAGCTTTCTGCGGCTCGTGGAAAGTGCGTGAGGGGAAAATACGCTTGGAGATGACTTCAAAGACGCGCCGTTGCATCAATGTCTCGCGTTGTCGTTGGTTGGTTCGTTGGTGGAGAAAGATGCCAGGACGAGCAAGGTCCAGGTCCAGGTCCAACAAAAGGTGAGACAAGGGCACGAGGGGAAGTGCCTTGGGAGGATATTAAGTGGGGTCATTATCCTCTGGGAGGAAGCAAGGAGAAGTGCGAGGGGAAACTATGATCAGAGTACCAGCCAATCGCAAGTAAAGATGATACACTAAGAGACAAAGTACCAGAAGCGAGCCAGCTAAAGGCAGCTGCGGCTGGGGCCGTGCCCCTTCCCAACGGCCGCCCCCTCAACGGCCGTCTCCTCACAGTGTCAATATACAGTTTGGCTATATCCTATCACACTGGTTTGGCCGCTGTCCGGTTTCGCGTCTAGGCCTAGGCTTCTTACCTGACAAGGCCTTTGGTTGTCTGCTTCCGTCACCTCCAGGTTTTGCATGCATACTGTACAAGCATAACGAAAAAACCTAATCGGTCGTGGGTGTGGCATCTCCATCGCGTGTTTTTGTCGTCACGGTGCTGTGCCTCCAGGGGCCGCTATGATACCCCCAAACTCCATTTTCAGCGACTTTTATCACGGAGTAGAAACCCGCTACCAGAGCTCAAGCGTTCAAGCCCAGCCAAAATCGATTTTCGAGGATCTTGTCATGAACCATCTTCGTTCAAGGGTCGTCGTAGATGGCGCGAAGTCACGAAACGCTCGCCCGCCTTGCCTAAGCATTTCGCTGGGTCCATGGACACACAGAGGAGACCTAACAAGGACATCAAGCCAGAAAAGACCAATTCGGACAAGTTCAAACATTTTAAATCCAGGATCCAAGACCACGCGAGCCAGCACCGTCAAGATGGCTCATGGAAAAGATGAGGCCCGCTTGTCTATTGGGGTTCGCTTCAATGATTTCACTCTCTTCAGCAAGACAAGGATAAGCATAGCACGGAAAGGCACAAAGTACATCCACTACAGTGGCTGCACACCCACACTATCAATGTCTATTTCCGCACAGACTCAGACTGGAGCTCACGGACGGAAATACTATACCCATATCCGCGATATATTGTGCATTGGGCAGATAGCTTGTTCTGGAGCGCAGCTCGTTGCCCTCACATGCCTTGTACTGTACAGTACTATGTACGGGATTGTCTGCACTCAATTGGCGAAATGGGTGGTCAGCTCTATCCCTCATTCGCTCCCAGCTTGAACAGCAATTACTGCGCACTTACTCGCGCGAGGTCTTACTATGTACGCGATGATGGCTGCTGCTTGTGTTATCGATCGAGACTTGCAGATTGCCCACAAACAAGGCTGCCAAGCCCGCGCCCTGCTCTGGAACCATAACCCAAAAACACACAAGTGCTTCAGACTCGAACAAGGAATTGACTTTCACCGGTGAACCGTTCCTCCTGAGACACGCGCCCAGACGCCATTTAGACGATGGCTCCTCGTCCCTGTGTGCCCTGTCCCGCCGCCAATCACTCGATGTAACCATCCCAGGTGGTCGCGGCGATTTTTTGAGATCTGGCAGTCCATTGCGTCGACTGGCTTCAAAGCAATCGGAGTGAATGCAGATGGCCTCATTGGGACTCGTTTCGCTCCCCATGAGCCATTCAGGGTCCGCTTCCCCCTTGGGAATATGCCTAAATGCTCCATGACTGTCTATTACGATGGACTCCCTGTTGGCTTTTTTTGGGGGGGATCGTTTTCTGAACAAAATCATTAATGACAAATACAGGACAAGGCTTTGATTGCATTAATTACGTGCAAGTCCGATTGATGTGGATATATTGCAACTCCATGCCTCTCCAGGCTGAAGCAATTTCGATGCTTAGCTCCAAGACACCACGCGATGACGAATGATGAGCAGCGCGCAAACGTTACGGGCTGACGGCATCCGCGACAAAGGGGCCGAAACTGAGAATTGAGCAACTGTCCGAAATTGTGTTTCGCACATCCATGATCTTAAGACCCAGGTGTTAAGATGGTATCAGCAAGCTTTCACATCGTACTGCATGCGGTTGACGAGCAATCTATACCAAGTCACTTGATTGGGCATTCGGATAAGTCGCTAAAACGTCGCTGCAGGGCAGCTGCATGCCTGAAAGTCTGAAAGTGTAACTCGAGTGCGCAAACGCCAAACCCATCTTCAAGTAACCGTCCACAGCTCGTCACTATCATAGAGCTGAGAGCCGTGCTACGCATTTATCTGCCCTACAACGAGAAGGAAAGGAACCACTATCGAAATGCTTCCCTGCTGGATCAACATGCTTTTGGAGGGAATGGGGGATATACGGCAATGGTGACTGGTTTTTGAACCGCAGCGTAACCGCAGACATTGCAACGCGCCAGCAGATCGCGGCAGTTGAACGCCCACAGTGCCATGAGCCAGAGAGCTGAGTCGATTGGCTCCTTGCTTTTTTATGCTGGCATTCTGTTTTAGCGTTATCCTTCTTGGCTGCCGATGGGTCCCGCCCCCTGTTATCTCGAGAACAAAGGTCCACCTCTCTCCGGGTTTAGGGTCGAGTAAGCTCCAACTGGCGTGGCTGGGCCCTGCTTCTCCGGTCGGTAGTCCCTCTTTGGGCTGTGATCGTCATTGAGTAACCCTGACTGGGAACCGCTTGATTCATTTTGGGTAATGGGCCAATATCCCTTGACCTGTTCTCTTATTCAACACAAACGCCGATCGAAACCGGGCTTTTGGTTAGAATGCGGAAACCGATTCATCTCGGAAGCATGCAGGAGATGCACATCGACCGATCAATTACTCTTCCCTTGACATCAACCAAACTATACGAGTTTATGCGCATTGTGTTGGAAAGGGAAGTAGGATATGCTGTCAGCTCTGCCCTGAGTTCAGCCTTGCTTCCGATGGTTGCTGGTCATTTCCTACCCATCTCCAAAGCTATACTGTCGAAGCGGGGATGGTACGATACTTGAGCGGCATTGATAGCCCTATCAATGTTATACTGGCACTATCAGAAACTCGGGGTTTCCAAGAGTACCCCTCTGGCGACATGACTACTCGACTTTTTGCATGTCCAACGAACCGGGGTCAGACATCAGAAGGAACAAGAAACAACTGAACCATGAAACGAAACAACAAGCAGAGTTGTTAATTCCCCCCAGCTAACGATCGGCACCTCTGTTGAGCCAACAGGCCAAGCTAGCAGGCCCTTACTAGTCTACAATTCCACTAGCTAGGTACAAATTGTGCAATTCTAAATCCTGCCCGCTGGATACTGACTGACCCGGGGGTCAGTCTTATGAATATCAGGCCATTCATGCAAATAGTCTGGATCAAAGTAATGCTCCTGCACGTACTAGTCAATCGTCATTTCCCCAGTGTCTACAACAACTTTATGGGAAGAGATATCCTTGTCTTTCACTTACCTGGACTGCTGCATACTGGCGGTTTTGTGCGACAAAATGAATGCTTTGTGGCACTCTAACTTAATAGACACGGATAACACCTCGAAAGGCCTAGATCTCTATGACACCTCGTTTAGTGTACATCTCTGTTGACCAGTCTACTCGGCACGTTGACGTGGTATTGTATCACTACTTCAGCCCTACCGTTCTCAGGTGAAAGCAGTTTCGTGGTGCACTTGCGGCTCTTGACTTCCAAGATCCGGTAGCATTGGGCAATGGACGATCAACGCAGCGTTCCAGTACGCATAAGAAATTCCCCGGGCAGTCTCTATACTTGATGAGCTAGCTGATTTTAAGATGAAAGCAGTGAGCCTTAACCAATCTATTATAGAAATCCGTCTATGGGCGAGAAACTCGGGGCGTTTTGAGTGGTAGCCATCAGCCATGCATGCAGCACGCGTGGCAAAGGGTCCGATCCTGCAACGGAAACAAGGGTTTCTCCAAAGCCTCAACCCAGTGTATCCTGGAGAATAATCACCCTGCACCATGCACCACGTCATTAGGGGCCGTTTTCTAGGTTTCCTAAGGGTTTAGATGAGGATCAGCTCTTCCCGGGGGCCAGAATCGTGACAATTATCCTCTACATATTTCAAGGTGGCCGGAACTAAGCTATCCGTCTTGACCAGCACACACACACACATACACACACACACACACACACAGTATACACCGGCTCGCACAAGTAGCGCCCGCGTTCTGCAACTGTCGGCCCAGACCGGCCGGGCATTATCAACCTTCTCAATGCTGGTAGATCAATCATGCCTGCGTGTATTATTTATGCTCATGAACGCTGTGGGCAGGGCGGCGTCTGCAAGTTCCTGCACATAAATCCCTGTTGAGTCATAGAGTTTCGACACAATGAGCTTATAGTCGGCAGTGATATGGGCGGCACTTTGAGTAGGTTGGTCATTCTAGCAAGACAAGGAAAATGAAAGGATCGCAAGGCTAACGAACATCTTGCAAGCATCAACTATTATTAATGCCAGTCTAATTGATTCGTACCTTTGGGTGTGAATACTCCAGCATTCAGCATTGGTCCCGCATCTCATCAAGCAATGGCAATTGGACCAGCGCGACAACCACGTGAATGAAACCTGGAGCATACCTGGTCAGGCCAGCTTGCGCCTTACTGTACCCTCGCGCTGAACCCTTTCAGGCTGCCGGACGGAGGAGTGTCCGCCTGAAAGGGGTGTCGTTGTACTTGGCGTTGAGCCTACAGCCGATCACCCTGTGGCTAACTGTGGTGGTACTGTACCCTTCTTCTGATTCAGAGGCTTAGACGTTGTTCAGGGTGCTGCTCTACCTTGAGAGTCGGAAGACTCCTCTCACGAGCATTGTTGTCCGAATGTGCCACGCTATCCTCGAGCATCTCGTTATCTTGTGAAAGGAGAGAGAAAGCAGTGGTCGGGCCTCTGTTCGGCCTACGGAGCACCCGCACATAACTCACTTACGTTTTCCAAGGGTCACAGTGTCGATCAACCCGCCCACATGGAGAATCCGGTACGAACAAAGTCACAGATTGGCCAGCTTGTGCCGTCCGACACCAAGTGACAGGATACTTGGAACAGGACAAGTCAGGCCGTATGGGGTATGTTTCGATAACCACCCAGGCTGTCTAGGATTAGGGTCTCTGCCGAGTGAAAATCCCGACTGGCGGTCTAGTCGACGTTACCTTACATCCCCATACGGGTGGAGGAATCCAGGTATACACTCGGTAATTGCTGCTGCTTGGTCTTGAGAAATCGGAGCATTTTCCACCAAACTAAATGGCCTCTTTTGATTAAGAGTACAACCTATGGGCACGGTGATGTTGCCCAACAAATTATCAGTATACGAGATCAGCCCAACGGCCGTCAAGACTGACATCTCAGCTACCGCAAGTGGGGGTTTGTTGCTGTTTTGATGCAGCATTTCGGGAAGTCTCGAGAAGGCCGGAGACGTTGATATGTGGGGGACGGGGGGGGGTATGAGCTTGATGTGCTTGATGTTAACATGCCTGTTCAGGTAGGCATCGTCGTCGTCGTGGCGAAGAAGGCATGGCTATTTTGACAAGATGGGCCGGTTAACGTGATCCCGGGGTCTTAATGGACGTGGCAGATCATACATGCATTCGTCAAGGTACACATCAGAAAGGGACGTCTATCATTAAACGATATTTATGTCATCGCTACGGAGCCGATCAATACCGGCTGTGCGGAGCTGCCCGTGATCATGAGAACATTTCGAGGCCAGTATCATCGAATAATCCAGTTACCGTCCTCTTCATCTGAATCGCCCTCGACGAGGTGCTCTTCGTCGTTAAGTGCCATCTGTACAAACCGGCGGACCCACGCCTCCTGTGCAGGGTCAAGGCCAACCTGATTGTTATCGCCTTGATCTTGAGGAGCCTGTGGTTGTCTCTGGTTTGGTCGCTGACGATTAACAGCTACTCCTCCTCCGCCGCCGCCGCCGCCACGAGGCCCTCCGCCTCTTCCACGGACTGCGGCTGGTGCTCCTCTCCCAGCCCCTCTTGCACCACGCCCTCGACCCGCTGCACCTCGTTGTGGGCCATGATGGCCGCGGCCCGCCGGTTGTTGCGGTGCATCGGGTGCGGCGGGAGGGATGGCTCTACGGCCGTCTCGGGCTTGATTATCAACAAGTCGGATAACAAGGGGTCCCTCGCGGGCTATTTCGATGCCTTGACCTTGAACACCGAGGTGTCTATTGTCGTCGCGGGCATTGACCTCTTCCCCGTCATCGCTGTCGTCGGACTCGATAACTTCTGGTAGAGGCTGAAGGTCGATGTCATTGAGTGCTGGTTGTGGATTTGCTTCTGGGCCACGGCCGCCTATGAATCCTAGGCCTACATCGTCGCCATCGCCGCCTTCGAGCTCCCAAAGCCGCATGTAACAAGAGGTGACCTTTCCGCCAGCTAGCTGGTTGTAGTGCTGGTAAGGATTAACGGGATCAAGCCAAGACGAGCAAAGATAGCAGAAATGTGTGTCGCATCGTGAGCAGATCATGTGGTTGCAGCCGTGTGTCTTTTGTGCAGGGGCATTGCATGTCGGGCAAGGGCTTGTGTGAAGCTGAAGATACTCGAGTGACGCCTTTTCCTCTTCGCTGAGTTCTCCTTTATCGCGTCTTGGTGCGCAGCGAACAAACTCTCCGTGCCATGACTGAAAACATTGGCCACAGAAGGCGAACCCGCAGTCTTCGCATATAGCCAGGAGATCAGCTTTGTTGAACCTGTCCTTTTTCTGCTTCTTCTTTTTTGGCTGAGCGTCGCCGTCTCCGTCCTTTTCTTCCTCCTCTTTACCAGACTCAGCATCAGACGTTTCGGCAAAGTCCAACCCCTCGGGCTTCTTGTGACGCTTGGATCGAGCCGCTCCATTGCACCACTGGCGTGGACAGTATATTGTGTTCTTGTCAGACTCGAGCTCGGTTTTATACTTCAATGTGACGTAGCGCTTGACCATGTCCTCGGAAAGCCCGATCTGAAGAAGTTCGCTGGGACTGACGGCAACTTTGGCCTTCTTTGTCTCCTTGGATGATGCGCGTTCCTTGGCGCAGTTGGGACTTAGACATCTGACGGTGGATAAGTTTCCTTCTTTGATAGCATCATTGTAAAAGTCCTGTAAGCATTGGATGCAGAAGATGTGGCCACAGTCGAGCATCTTGTGACACTTGGTGCCCTTCTTGGGATCTATTGAGTTTGTTAGTATCAATGTGGCAAGGGAGAGGGGATACAAGCAAGCATACCTAAACAGACACCGCAGTCAAAGGTCTCCTTTTCAAAAGCAGCCTTTTTGGCTTTTATATCGTGATCCAACACAGCAAGCTTGTGTTCGGCGTCAACCTGAAGAGTTCCCTCGGGGCCAATAGTGCCAAAGACATCCTCGGCAGCTCGTTGAATGTGATCGATGTATGTGAACGCAACCATATCATGTCCGATTTCATCCCACAAGCGCGGCCCGTCATCCTGTAGTCTCTTGATAGTCTCCCTCGTGAGCCACTGGGGCGTCGTCGATACCTCGACCTCTGGGGGCACGTCTACAGGGTAACCATCAGGAAGCCGGACCCGTACTCGCAGAGACGGGAGGTATGAGACCTCTAGAGAATCCACCTCTGGCTGAGCATTCTCAGCAGCTTGGGTAGGCGTGGCGAGTCCAGGGTGAGCTGGTGCTGATGGTGCCGGAAAGGTGACGGTAACGGGAGCTGCGGGCTCGACGGGGAGGTCTATCTCAAAAGTGAAGGGGTCTTTGGCGTCAGGACGACGAATCTCGGGATATATAGCCTCGAGAGAGCCAAGCTCCATGTCACGCGTATCATAGCTTTCGTCCATGTCTGCTGAGAACTGTTGTGTTGTTGGTGACGATATGAGCGTTCATTCTCTGGTGGCGTAGTGCTACTTTAGAGCAAAAGTGTGGCAAAGCTGAGTAAGTTAAAGATAGACAGCAGGGACATTTATAGGGAAAGAAGAAGAAGAAGAAGGAGAAGAAAACCAGCCCTTTTTATTGAAATTCTTTCGCTAGGGCTTCATCGTCATATCTCTTTTCCCCCCTTCTTAGCAAGACCCAAACATGAAGTGCTGGAGAAGAGGTACTTTTATGTAAAGAGGGGCGAAACGAGGGTTTTTGAACAAGCGTGGGGATATTTCGGAGACCAGCAAGTAGATGACGAGTTAAAGATATGAGGCTACCTTTGATGATTCCGTAGCGAAAGAAGTGATGCTATTCATACCGACAGAGGGAAAAAGTCATGATACAACACGACGATGACTCTTTTCACCGGATCGTTGTTGAATTTGGCAACTGTCATTATTTAGCCACAAGGCAGTTGGCAAATGATAGCCCTTAGAATCCGAGGCGCCGCTTTTCATTGGGTGCATGAGCCACACAGCTGCAGTTACGAGCCACAGCAGCTGGCTGCATACCTAGGTAGGTAGGTAGGGAGGTAGGTATATGCATCGTCATCAACCACAAGCTTGGGATTTTGCACCTTTCTTCTTTACTTGATCGAGACTGTCTCTCCTTTTCCCCCTCTATCCAGTCTGTACCGGAAGAGACGGGCTGCGCTGACCAAACAAACGGTCTTTGCTAGAAGAATGCGTTCTTTCTTTACACCTTGAATCCTATCAAAAACTCCCATAGCCAGTTGATCATGGACGACACTACGCCCCTCGCCTCCCTCTCCGTCACCCACGTCTACTATGTAAGCTCCTGTCATACCATAATACCCCCCCTCTAGACCTTTACCTAACACACAATCTCTACAGGACCCCGACGATCACATCTCCCTCTTATGCGCCTACCTCGCCCTCCTCCCTCAAGCCCTCTGCGTGGTCTATGCAACCCTCGTCCTATTCACCCGCGAAGCCGAAGTCGCCCTCATGTTCCTCGGCCAGCTCGCATGCGAAGCCCTCAATTTCGCCTTGAAGCGACTCATAAAAGAGGAGCGACCGCGCCGAATCCACGGAAAGGGCTATGGCATGCCTAGCTCCCACGCCCAGTTCGTTGCATTTTGGAGCGTCTCCCTGGCGCTGTTCCTGCTCGTTCGTCACAAGCCGCCTCATATCCACGCGGAGAGAAGAGGTGTGCATAGGCCGTGGAGTGTGCTTGAGAGAGTTGCTGTGAGTTTTGCTGGCGCGGTGATTGCAGCAGCTACGGCGTGGAGCAGGGTGTATCTCAATTACCACACTACCAGGCAGGTTGTCGTGGGCAGTGCTGCTGGTGTTGTGAGTGCTGCAGGATGGTTCGCCATTGTCGCTGTTGTGCGACAGATGGGCTTCTTGAGCTGGGCGCTTGAGACACCGTTGGCAAGGGCATTCAGGGTCAGGGATTTAGTGGTGGAAGAGGATATGTGCCAGGCCGGCTGGGAGAAGTGGGAGGAGAGGAGAGCTGCCTCTCGATCTTCAAAGAAGACCAAATAGAGACAAAGATTAAAGATAATAAGCACCGTGATCTACCCATTGACCCGAGGAGCTCACCAAATTTGTGATGCGTGCATGCTAGCCGCAAAGCCTTGATTGACATCTATCTACCTAGTTTTATGACCATATTTACCCAAAGATTTTGATAACATCCATCTAACCGTTTAATATGCCTGACACAGCACGTGAGATTGTCGCCGCTAGCTTGAAAAAAAAAGCAAGAAAGAAAGAAAAGAAAAGAAAACGGATGAAGAATCCAGCCCAACACAATCCCTGGAAACACAAAGGGAATCGAACTAACTGCCAAGCCATTCGTAAGAGATCGTCATGCCCGCCTGTAACACCCCTCCTATCCAAGTCGATAACACCTGTTAAATCCATGGCCCCTTTCCTGTTTCTGGTCCAGTCTTTGAGCCCTGACGGCTATGCACTTGCGTTGAACTAACAGACCTCGACTTCTCTGGTCCGGCCCGTGAACCTTGACGGCTATGTACCATGGTAGAACTGACAGACCCCGACTTAGGCTTATGTGAACTTGAACCTGGTTTCTGTTTCTGTGGGCTATACACAGCTGAGCTAAGAGTTGTCTCCGGTGGTGTATTCATGCCTGCGCTCAGTGGAACAGGTGGAAGTTCCTTCTCAGAGAGTTGTTTCTCAAAGTTATCTTGTATTTCGTACCTGGCGCCCTCACCAGGAACGTCCACAATGGCAATGGCAAGTGGACTTGTCTTTCTTGGGAAGAAAGTGACCATACTGTTGGGGCAGTCAAGGTTGTGTACACGGTTCGTGTCTTGTTTGGCCTCGGCCTTGGAGGGGCGCAAGTCACCGATGTTTGAAAGGCGCAGGCCAATTTGCACCGTCGCGGTAGAAATCATTGAGGCGTCGTTCCGATGAGACTTTTTGTCCGGGATGCGAAGCGCTGGTGGAGGAAGAAGCCCAGTATCTGGTCCCTGAGTAGATGTTGCTTTCTTGGCTAATGATTCTCTGTAGGTTGTTGGTAATAGAATAGGTGACTTGGGTGGCTCCTCCTTGGGAAAAATGCTGTACATGCTCTTCTTGAAGTTCTTGATAGACTCCTTTGAAGACATTCGCACAGGCTGTGGTATTGTTGGAAGACCTTGTGGTTGGCGCATACTTCCCATACGCAAAGGCTTGGGCAACCCACGGTTGAGAATATCTTTCCGTGTCCCAAATACTTTACCCTCGGCCCTGGTATCTGCCAACAGGTCCTCCTCGCTATCAGCCTTGCGAACCTGTTTAGGTAGGTCAAGTGACCGTGGCACCAATGGCTCTGGGCTTTGGGGCCCCGGGTTCTGATCGCCGCCCCATTTATTGAGATTATTCGACACCTCGATGTCATCGTCGTAGTACCCTGTCGGGGACTTACTCGCTCGCAAGAAGAGGTAGAGGCAACCCAGAAGGAGCCCTGAGAGATTGGTCACGACAGTTCCAATCATAGCTAGCTGCATGGAACCCTTGGTGGCCGCCAATGGATCTTGGAAGGTAGTGTTGTAAAAGAACATCATCTGCATAGTCTGCCTGGGGTTAGACGAGTTATTCCATAGAAACGGGTGAACTTACGTAAGATATCACGGCAATCACCATGAAGTAGACCATGCGAGACGCCTCATCCCTTACAGCAAAGTCCATTCTAGCACCAGTGTGAAGTTTGAAGCAGATGATGCCGATTTGAAGAAGAACCATGCTGATGACTGTGATGAACACCCCAAAGCACCCAGCATTGTACCGGTGTAGATATGAGAACAAATCGGCAAAGCAGAAATCGGATGGGCGAACGGCAAATGTGATGGAAAATACGATAAGCAAAAGGGTGCCGATGACTAGAAGACAGCCAAGAGTATTGAATCGCCCGCGGAATGGAAACACGCCTGGCTTCATAACTCGGATTGCCAGCTCAAGCCCAAACATGAATTGGATGAAAGGGACGATGAAGAGGGCTGGAACTATGTTAGTAAATCTTCATGTAACTTGTAGCAGCATCAACTTGCCTGGCAGCATCATTTGCGATATCATGGTGCATCCAAGAATCATGAGCGACCCAAGTCCTTTAGCTTGAGCAGTGGCGTATACAATGCCCTGAACCACGATGCCCAGGGAGAGGACGAAAGGATAGACATCTGGCTTCTTGATGAGTTGAAACCAAGATGATCTAGACAAGTGTGAGAAGGGGTTCTGAAGTTGGACTGTTGTAATTACCTGAAGTTCCATGCGGGCTCGTTTCGCTTTGATGTTTTCCACGATCTCAAGAGTATGCTGACAGCAACTGCAAATGCCGCCAACACATTGAAGCTTGCGAGGATGGTGATCGAAGTCCGGACAGAGCCAGCAGCAGCGAGCTTGAGTTCATTGTCCCAGGCTGACGTGGAGTTTGCCTGGAACTGAAAGCCTGTCGAACTCTGGTTGGCGTTTGCGTTACCGTATTCCATGTTTGGGCTTTTGTGTAGTCCAAGTCAAAGGGTCTTGTCGAGAGTGAAGAGCAGGTTTCAAGCTTGTGCAGTGCCTGCACTGCGTTGTATTTTGAGGGAGATCTAATTTGACATGTCGATATCGCTGTCTTTCGAAGATGGTGTTGAAAGGGAATTGCACGACGATAGAGAGATAGCAGAGAGTGTGCAGAGACAAGTAAACGAAAGCGATGTTCGACAAAGCAAATCAATGACCTCTGAGCGTGTACCGGATCAATTGAAGCAGAGTTGAGGAGATGCAAAGCTCAAACCGACACAATAATGCACAAAAGAGAATGGAGTGGCGCCTGGCCTGTGGCAACTGAATGTCAAATCCAAAGTAAAGAATGGAAGTGAAGATCAAACACGACGTTCTGGGCAGGAGGAGAGGTTGGGAGGCAATATAGGGTTTGATATCTCTAATCAATGTCAAATTCAATCGGCCAAGAGCCTAGATTGACTCTAGATCCTGCAAGGTCGAGGTCCCCCTTCGAGGACTGAGAAGCTCGAGAGAGCAAGGGTCCAGGTACGCCATGACGGATTTCGGTAGCATTGAGTGTATCGTGCCCCTGGAAAACGGTAGTGTAAAGCGTGGAAGCCAGGCCCTTGGTAGGCATGTCCCGCATTAGGGCGGCACCGGGGAGAAAGGTATTGTTTCACACGCGTAGATTGGGTTTTGGAGCGCGGTATTTGCTGGTAGTATTGACGGCATGTTTGTTAGAGATGTTGATCTGCCAAGACCTGGAACGACAAGAGTTGAGAGGTTGATCATTGATCGTCTACTCTTCGAGTCATTCGAGGCTCGTCGTGATGCACGTCTTGTGAATGGCGGATGTGTTTGCAAGCGCAGCCACAAAAAAGGCGCCATCGTTTCTGACTGCTTTCCATGATGATATGATATCCGATAGCTAGACTCTTGATGGAAGCTGCTAAATATTTTGAACAAAGCCCGGCTCAAGAGGCTGAAGCAGTGTTGTTACAGAGTCAAGTTTCGTCGGGTTGTAAGAGGCAGGAGTTGAAGTCAAGCAGACGGTGGGGTTATTCCTCATTAGGACTAGCGCTGGAGATTCCGTCAACAAGGAGCTCCTTAGCATGAGGACTAAGCGTGTAACCAAGACCATTGCTATATCCTATCTGGGAAAGGCAGGGTTTGAGACTTGAGAGTGGCAGGTAACACGGATCAAGCAGCTGCCGAGTACGCGGGGGAGCGGCATGAGCTAGGCAACGCTCCCGGTATCAGTGAGACAGAGAGAGACAAGGGTCACTGAGACTATGGGTATGGATGGTTACAGATATGGATGTCAGCTGTAATATACATGGCCTGGGCTCACACACACAGTGGAGAGGCCCTCTACGTCTTGTTTCAAGCCTTCCACTCACTTTGAAACACTCTCTTCTGTAAGCGAGGAGAGGCAACCAAGAAGCCAAGCTAAGCAGATCTTGTCCCCTTCAGCTCCCGTATCGTATAACTTGACAGAAGGTTATTGCGCACTAAGAATGTCATCGCCCGAGATTGATGGTTTGGGATTCAGATCTAGGTGCCTAGTCTTTGGTGATGGAGCTTCTTGTAAGAGTTAGATGTAAGTAAACTGGAGTAGGTCTACGGCCCATCACCTAATATTCCGTAATTACCTATTCACGCATAGCTTCTAAAGACTCGTCACAATAGTAGAAGCAAATATTACCGCTCACTTCGTTGTTCACATCTCACAAGCAGCCGTAAGACCAAAATGAGAGGGGGGCTGGGAAGACCAAGCTCGCCCACTCCTTATTCAGTCTCATCGCCTACATTATTTTTCGTCTTGTTTACTATAACCCAGCCCATGCATGAAACATCCTAATCCAAGCCTGCAATCATGCCAATTGTGAAGAGTTTTTTTCTTTCTTCCTCGTCTAAACTGTGATCCTCCTCGTCCCGAATCCCTTCGGGGAGGGACATCTTCCTAATCTCTGATAAGACCAGGGCTACAATATTATATCGCCATTTGTTATGATAGATACTAAGCTATATATGACATTTAGCTCCTTAATGGGTGATATTATTTACCTCTGGAGACTTTTAGCATTTATATGTAATCTCCCGTGACGGGGCGGTATGAATCTTGCCTCAATACTCACTTTGCCCTCAGCGATGCCTTACTGTCGACAGTCATAGCAGATTGAAGCACGAACTTTGGCTTGACAAAATCTCCTCTTTGTCACTCCTTTATCACCTTGGCATTAGTTATCTCTCCACCTGGTGTATGCCTAAATCGCACTACCCTCGAAACCAGCAGCCTAAGAAAAGCCAGAAGCAGCTCCCCAGTCATTCAGGAGGGCCCCGTTGCGCCCGCTGTATTACTAGTGGCTTGGAGGTCTCTTCATATGCAAACCTCGAGCCTAACCACCAGGTGACGAGTCAAGTATTGCTTGCCGTCCTTCTGGCAAAAGCAGTTACTCAGCTGATCTCGGCAACGAGTCCGCAAGGCAGTCTTGATCGCTCACGAGGTGGGCTTCGGGGAAGTCGTCTGTGGCTCTGTTGTGACTAATTGGATCAAGATGAGGATTGGCTCTATCCATGTCGACTTGTTGGCTCCCGGTCTCCCGGAAGACGATGACCCATCGAGTGAGCTTTGGTGAGTGGCCTGCACAGTTGGGAGAGGAGCGTGATTCTTACTCTCCAGAGTCCAGACTATACCAACTTCATGTCCTGACCCTCTTTTAGCGCACACAACGCAACACTCGCTTCCTCGGCAGTTGTGAGAGGTCATTGCCTTCCCAACCTTCTCGCCTCACTCTGGCCGTTCATTGTTGCTTGATGTCATGGGTAAGACAGTGATGCTCTACGTTGTCGTGCAAAGTTGAGAACTATCACCTTTAACTGAGCTTTTCGACCTCGAACAACCTAGCCAGGGAGCATATGTCTGTCTATACAGCAGTTGACGCCGACCAGCGCAATCAACATCAAGGTCGGCTCCGGCTCCGGCTCGTGGATCTGTAGGGGGCTAGCTAGGAGAGAAACACTCGTGCGATTATGGGCCCGCACCGGAAGAAAAAGAACAAATAAGTAAGGGAATTGGACTACTTTAGTAGGCAACGTGGGTAGTAGGACTGTATGAATACCGCTGATGCCGATTGGATCCAGCCACGATGGTCTTCGGCAGTTAACCTCTCCGATACCATTACATGATCGTGTGCAACCTTACTCCATTACTAGATTACTATTATTCCTTCATCCCGTCCCTGCCTCGCTTAAAAGTCACTCACACACATAATCCTCCCCCAGTGTCAAAGAAGAAGAGAAAAAAGAAGTCATAAGGCAAAACGAACGTACGTGCCGTGCCAGCGAGTGGCAAGCAAATTTGCAAAGAGGGCAACGAGAGAGAGAGGGGGGGGGTTATAAAACGAAGAGAAGAGACGAGGATCAGATGATGATAACAAAATAAAAAGACATACCAAGGTGGTTGGTATTGGCAGTGCTAGTCGGGAATGAACCCAACACGAGATTAAACACTCGACCAGGACGGCGTACCACACCACCCCTTACATTAATCTAAGGCTTGAACATGTTTCTTTTTTTTTTTTTTTTTATGTATCTCTCTCCCCCCAATTTTAGGCGGCAGGTTTTCTCTCCCAGGTCCACCAGAGAGCTTGGTCTGGAGAGCATCATCGTTATGTCGCCCCTTATCCCAGGGCATGCAGCTGATGTGAGAGCTATCAACACGAACATTGATATATAGACATCAATAGAGACCTCTATGGCATATAAACAGTATCAGTAGATGTCAGTATATGCTGATGAAAAAGGGGGGCAGAGAGGCTTACCAGTCCCTACAGTTATGCTTATCACTAAAGCACTGGCAACAGTACAGCAGCGGTCCAGGCAAACACTCATACAGTAGGTCATTTGATGCCCCTTCTGTCAACAGCTGTTTTTAGGTTTGTATGCACATCACCGCGCATAAATCTTGTGTTTTTACTGTCTGAGTTATACAGGGGTCGTGAGCTTGACACCAGTTTAAGCTGCCATCTTGTGTTCCAGATCGGCAGGAGTCTCCTAATTTAAGCTTAAGCAAGATAGATATTAGCAATGTAACTTTTTGGTATAATCTTGATATATTATTGAGAATAAAATAAGTCTTAAGAAGATCTTAAATAACCTTAAAGAAAACCTCATGACAATTTACATACAATGATTTTACCAAGTAGATTGAAGTTTCTTCTATCTATACTTGACTCTCTTAATATACTAGTAGCTATCTTTCTTAACACCAAACTGGTATCTATAAAGTGGTGTAATCTAACTAAGGAGACACGGTAGATTAGACCAGAGTATTCTGGATAATCTGAGCTGTGGTCTTATTACTCGAAGCGAGGAAGTGGTAATATTTAACTATCTTCTGCTCCAGCTTTAAATTATCAGTCAATCGTGAATTATATAAGTACAAGTGATACCCTTCTCATTCAGAGGGGCATTATAGGAATAAATGCTTGCCCCTGCGCTCGTCGACCCAAAGAATGAGAGGCAGAATCCATCAAACACTGTTGATTCGAAGCAGCTGGGCAGGCTCGGCTTCGATTTAAGACATTTGGTGGCGAGAATTAACTCTGGTTAGTCCTACCCGATAGCTTACCATGATCGATGATGATGACTAGAGTAGATTTGGCCATTGCGCTATTATACACAATTCAAGTCATAGTTTATATATTCTCCTATCTGGAGGACTTCTGGTTGATCTCAGTGTCCACTAGCTACCAGACCATGCCGCTCTGGTTATCGACTCTCGCAGGCAGTTTTGAAGTATCTCTAGGTTTGAGATACCAAGAACTAAACCCATAACAGTTTATGGCCGTCCATGTGTGTGTACACCAGACCACCCAAAGGGCAGACAATCAAGTATACTGCCTTAGCATAATGAGTTGTGCTGTTCCTCCAACATGTATAGAAGCGTGAAGGACATTTACATGCTAAACGCAGCATCATCTCTGGCTGGTTACATGTACACAAGTAGATTGCTGAGGCTGTGGGGGTGATTTGGGAAAGGTTCTGAAGTTATACTTAAGTCAGGATTACCAGTCTGGGCCATTGATAACCTCGTAAATTACCTTGGTTGTTTGAGTACGGTAAAAGAGGTATCCAGCTGTTTAATAATCAGCACCATACAAATATTTGACTAGGCCCTCGAGGCGAAAGTCTTAGCAGCATGTTTTCTATCGACCCTTTCACTCTGGTGAGCAGGGTAGCTCGTTCCGAGGTAAACAGGCAAGTACTCGATGATCTCTAATGTTCTCGCCAAGTCTCTTATTCCTTTTGCTGTGTGCATGTCACTAAGCTCTTGACTTTCTGACATTTGTCAGGTGTAGGCGTCACTTGGGTCAAACCAGACTACGTACGGCCTGATAAAATAGCGAACGCAAGCTGCCTCCCGAGACGATGCGCCACAGGTCCAAGAACAGAGTATCGACTTTGATGACCATTGGGCTTCGTGGTGTTTCACGAATGGGAGGGGAGCTGTGACGAGAATAGGTTGGCAGGCTGCTTGGAGATGGCGAGACCGAAATCATGACAAGGGGCTGACCACCCAGTTTAGAATAATATAACGCTGTTTCTTGATAAATAGCCCTCATGTATGGTGTTAGAGCAAGGTAATCTAATTATTGCAAAGCGGTATAAATTATACTGCTGTTTGGCTACAACTAGAGAAGAGAGAGTATGAGTTGTTGGTCTTGTAACCACCAGGCACCTTAGAACAGGTCTTCCTACATTGCACATTGTCAGGGGAGAGAATTCTGCTTGTTGAGTCAAGAGAGGAGAAGTTTAGGAAATCGGATAAACTAAGATTTATGCTTAACTCAATATCTACATTACCTACCTACCTATCCTGTACCGAGGCATCGGACTTCTTGACCGCCATGATTACACGACTCTCGATTCACATGTCCGAGGATCGTATCCGCTCTTCCGAATGCCGACGGTCGGACATGAATCTATATAGAGATTCGTACATGGGCGTGAGAATGCTCGGGTGACTTGTTGAATGTTGAGTGTACCGATCAAGCTGCAGGCATTCAAGCTTACGAGCAGCAAGCTCAAAGTTCCCGATCAATGGCAGAGCGGGATCTACGGCCGCATTCCGACGCGGATCAAACGGCTCTCTGCTACTTGATCTGGTTTGGTTTGGAATGCGCTTATTAGCAGGCTAGTCTAGACTGATCTCAATGATCTACGAGTAAGCCAGCATAGCCATGACAGCATGGAAATCATGGAAATGTCGTTTTTTAGCATCTTGACAAAGGATTTCCCCATCCCCTTGGTTGGTCCCGGTCAAGTATTCTTACACCCCTGGTCCATCATGTCTGATGAGACATGATCGAGCTTGAACCAAAAATACAAGCCAAGGACGTCATATCAAGAGCTCTAGCGGGTACTCCCGGAAATGATCATAGCTCCGAGCCCGTCAGAGCTCTCGGATCCGTGCAAGCTAGTCCTGCCACTTGACATGGTGTTGTGTGCGTGCGTGCGTGCGTGCGTGCGTGCGTGTTATGGCATCGAATCGACAAAGAGGCGGTGGTGGCACCTCAGAAAACAAGAATCACGAAACAAGTAAGAAAAAGAGGCTAGATACGCGGAGATATTGCTCCGTTGTAATGGACCACGGGGGAGGAGATCTCGATGGTGAGCATTCAGAGTCGTAAGGGTAGCCAATAGAAGGATGACGGGCATAATGGGGATTTATCCGCTATAGAGCCGCAAGCACAGGAGACAAGCCAGCAGATCAGGAAAGGAAAGACAAGGAATTGACCGGTTGGCGGGCTTTAGGCGGATGATGTATGTACATTTACAAACCAAACAGACAATCCAATAGAACGGGGGACTTGCTTTCTGAGGCAATTGATATGTACTGTAAACGTAGCTTGTTGTGAATCCATGAAAAAATCAACGTCATGGCACGTCACCGCCACACCTCACACCTTTGAGGCGACAGAAGAAACAGCCAACACAAGACACCGTGGCAAAGTGGCTGGCCGTCCGTTTTATTTTGTCAAGACAGCCCCTACCCCGCTATGTGGCGCCAGTCCCGTCATGCACAAAAGAGGGTCAAATCCATCCTATCACATTACACCCAATAGCTACTGGTGGGGCCGTAGTAAAAAAAGCTTCAAACCAGCCTGAGTTGTAACAATGAATTCTTCACATTTTGACGTGAAACGGATGTCAGAGGCAAATCGCACACTGGGGCTGCAAGGGCCCGCGGATGTCCACGCCAGATCATCAATCATCTTGTCCAATTATAGCTGCCCCTTACATACATAGGTACCCCGCGACGCGCAAGACGCGGTCCCTCACCCTTTCTCACCCCCACCAACTCCAAACAAAACAAGTCCCAGATGCTTCATCGAGATGACGTCCAAGTGATGCTCTGACGTCAAGCATAGTCTCTCGAGCAACCATTACAGGCCAAACGGATTCGACTGCTTGGTTGCTTGCTCGCCTCCAAGTGGCTGAGTGCTTGACTGGGGGGGTACACTCAAGCTGTGCCTTTCTCCCACTGTAGTCTAGGTAATGTACCGTAGTAGGACTTATCTGGAGTAAGAGAATCTATGACGACATGTCTCTTCTTCACATGACAGTTCTTTGTAGCTGGTGAGAGGCCACGATGAGAGGGCAGGCAAGCCACAAAGATTGCAGGGTGCACGTCAAACTGGGTTAAGCAAACGCTCGATGACGGAGAGCTTTTGCAGTGAATCATCTTTCTATATAAACCTCTACCTTCTCTCTTCCATTTTGGCTTTCCTTCTCCCATCATCACACACACACTCTCAACTATCTGCAACACAACTTTTTCACACTCAACCCAAAACAACAACTCTACATCATAATGGACTCCATCAAGAACGCTGCCAACGCCGCCGGCGAGAAGGTTAACGAGCTCGCATCCGGTGCCTCCAAGGAGACCAACAAGGAGGTATGCAAAGATCTAGCTTCCAGCTTCATAGGATCCTTGACTCAAGACTTGCGAATTTGAAGTTGTTGCGAAATTCAAAACTTGTTAGCTAACCATCTACAGGTTGCCAAGGACTCCAACGCCCCCGTTGGCACTCGGTATGTCTTGTAAAAAGTCTGGAATAGCCTCATTTACTAACAACTCATCACAGCGCCTCTGCTGCCAAGGACGCTCTGTCCGACAAGGCTGACGAGTCCAAGCACGGTGCTAAGAGCACCGCCAACAAGGAGTCCATCTAAACACAACAACCCTCATACGACAGGAATCACGATGGAATGACTTGAGAAGGATTCGGGCTGTTTTCCCTACAAAAGGGTTCCAGTACCGCATGTGTTGAGCATTCAGATACCCCAATTCAGTAGCTCTTCAATCAACCTATGAAGCACACAAACTATTTCCTGTGAATTTTGCCTCTGTTGTGAATGATGATATGCCAGAATATAGATGCGAAAGTGTGTTGTGCTCTTCCTATTTGGCTAGTAAGTCAAACTTGTCCTACTTCTTTGGCTCGACAGGTTCTATTCATGATTGGCCAATCACTTCCAACTTACATGTCTTGATATAGGTGGTCTCGCGATAGCCTTACATCAGGGACTTTTGGGTATTGGCCATCCAATAACGGCTGAGCGAACAATTTTCTGATTCTAATCTATCTTTCCTTAACAGCCCTGCTTGGCCATCTAAATATATGTATGCGTGCGTCCTCTTCTTGTTTAATTCTTCTCGCTCCTTGTTATACAAGCAAATGCCAAGTTATCTCCCAACAATGCCTGCATGGCCATAGTGAATCAAGGCAACCCACGCTGCTACAGGTTCTTCTTACCTTGGCGCACGCTCATGGCATTCGAGATGTCCTTGACCGAGTACCAGATAACCCAGAGGGGGATCCCCACCCAGAGGGTGTTGAAGAAGACAAGGTAGACCCAAAGGTACATGAAGTTGCTCGTGTCGAGGTTGGTGTTTCCGATAAGCCACTCGGGGCAGAACGTCATGAAGCCTAAGTCCTTGTTAGCAAAACAGAAGCATACCTAGTTGGCGCTCTATACTTTCCTCCATACAGCTCGCAGGTAGCCAGGATGATCATCCAAATGCTAACCTTGGGGTCCTTCTTGGCAAGGCAGTAGCACACATACAAAGCCAGCGGCCCGTCAAAAAACACCGTCAAAAGCTCCAAGCTTACAACCCCCAGGTCCACACCAGCCCATCTCTTATCCGCCCTCGCGTACACCATCCACAGCTGCGCAAACGGATTACTACCACCGGACTGCGCGCCATATACACGATCGCTGTAGCCGAGAAACCCTGGGGGTGTGGGAAAGAAGTCTTTTGTGGCCGCGTCACCGAGGAGCTCGTGCGAGAAGAAGCAGTGGTACAAGAAGCTGCCCTCGAGGATGAAGTGGCAGAGCGCGTCGGCGAGGTGCCAGATGAAGAGGAAGCGGAGGGTGCCTGAAGACGAGGATGGTAGGAATTTGAGAGAGGCGGCGTAGGCGGCGAAGACGATTGCGAGGGTTGATAGGAGGGAGATGATTGTTGTTTGGTCGAATAGGTCGGGCGGGAGGGAGGAGGAGGAGGCTGATTCTGTAGCCATTGTGGTTGTTGAGGCGCTTTGTTGGTAGTGAAGAGGTTTGAACGGGGATTGGCTTGAGAGTCGATGACTTCAATTGAAGGGTGAGGACGCCAATCGAAGAGTTGTTGACCTCTGTATCAAGAGAAGCGGTGTCGGAGACCAGACGTGACGCAGCTCTTTAACCAAGGTAACATTAATTTGGAGCGTTAATCTCACCCCATCATTTGCCGTGGGGTATCAGCAAATCGACCTATTTCAACATCAGCTCATCACAAATCAACCACAGAGACACAATAGTTTGGTGCAATATACAAAATACATTTACCAGATCGTATATAGTGCAAGAGTAAAAGTCGATCACCAATATATACCGTCAAACGCCATCAGTCCCATCCATTAACCATCATAACGCTCAAGCCCAAGTACAGTCAGTCCCATGCGATTCCCGTCGCAGCATCGCCTATACACTATACACCAACTCATTTATCCCACTCCTTGTAGCTCTTCTGCTTCTGTCTTGTATTCCACCCAAGCTTCCCACTGATACTATTCACCCAGTCCTCACTCCTCCGCCCCTCGGCCTGCACAGAGGCAAACGGGAAACGGCTTGCGCTGATGGTCACGTAATCTCCTGGCTTGAGCTCGACGCGCTCTCGGCCATCAAAGCTCGCCCACGACGCCGTTCGCGCGCTGTACGGCACTCCCACGCGCAGCACGATCGTGTCAGGTAGGATGATGGGCCGGAAGGATAGCGTATGCGCGCAGATGGACGTTACTAGCATGACGGGGTTCTCGGGGTGGCATAGTGAGCCCCCTGCGGCTAGATTGTAGGCTGTTGAGCCTGTGGGTGTAGATACACAGATGCCGTCGGCCAGGACAGAAGTAAAGTGCTCATCGTCGCCAAAGATCTCAGTGGTCGACATGGCTACAAGATATGTTAGTGCATCTCCTACGTAGGCAGCGTTTGATGCAAGATTCTCACTTGGGTTTGGTCCTCTGTCCACCACCACCTCATTCAGAATCTCAAACGTCCCATCCGGTCGATGCGTGTGCTCGTCTTCCCTCTCCTCGCCAATCAACTCCTCCACCAAGTCTCGCCGCCGGTCCTCGTCCTCTTCGGACCCCTTATCAAACTCGGCCCTCTTGCGAGGCTGACTCCTCATGACGGTACCCTCAAACCGCAACCGCAAGCTCACTGTGACACCTTTGGTGAAGGCTGTTGTGAGTGTCTCCCTGTACTCTTCAAAATCAAACTTTGTCAGGAAGCCTAGGCTTCCGAGCGCAAAGCTCAGTACGGGTGGCACAATGCGCTGGAACAGCCAGCTGGCGTAGAGTACCGTGCCGTCGCCGCCGAGGGAGATGACAAAGTCAAACGTATGGGGTCGCGATCGGCACATGTTTTCATCCCAATATCGCAGTCGTTTGTTGAGTGTTTCTTTTGTTGTCCGCTCATTCTCTCCTGCCGCAACGTATCCCTGGCTCGTCTCGTCAATGATGCCGTTGACATCGAACTTCTTATTACTCCTCAGCTTGTCTTGGACATAGACAGTATAAGCAACTTCATGGTTATGCTGGAGCAGCCATAATGTCAATTCTCGTGCTTTAGGAATCAAGTCTTGGTCGTAGATCTTTGTCAAGATAAAAATGCTCTTGACCTTGAAACGAATGCGCATGCTACTGAGCCGGCGACTTAGTTCTCTCACACCCCAGGCCATGTCACTGAGCTGCTGCTTGGTTAGCAGGCGGCTTCGCACGTCATCCTGGTAGCCCGCGAGGTCAATATCAGACATGCTCTTTGTCATCTGCTGTGTCCAGACTTGTTGGTCGGCCTGTCCAGAGTGATCCATGCTTCCGGGCTCTACGACAGCACGACACTTCTTTTGATACTTTGGGTCGACTATCGAGTCCAGGCTCTGGTCGCGAACGGCTTCGACGTGATCACCATTCATGGACTTGTGGAGAGTGGCATGGCCGGCGTTTTGCTTGCTATTCATCGTGAACGTGGAAGCTTGTTGCCCAATGGGGTGTTCCGACTCGTCGTGGTCGCTAGCTGAGCTAGAGGCATGTTTTGCGCGGCGCTGGCTATCGAGGAACTGGTGTACGAGACACTCATCGCGGCGCGAGGGATGGCGCATCACCGGGGCTTTAATCTCGGAGGCGACCATTGAACTTTTGCGGCGATAAGGGTTTCCTGGATCGAAGACTACCTGGTTATAGACGCGCCTGTATCAGAATTGGGGGTTCATTTGAGGTTGTAGCCATGAAGAGTACCTCGACTGCCTTGGCTTCATCATCCGAGCTCCCTTCAGAGCTACAGTCGCCGCCATCTTCGAAGTGGATGTGCTTGCCCGTTTGCTCGCCCATTGTCGAGATGATCTCGAGGTAAGAATGCGTATGATGCGATGATCAGAACGCAGAGAGGACCTCGTCAGACGTCGTATGTCTTTTCTTGACGTCGACTGTCTCGTGTTGTTCGTATGTTGCCCTGGATGACGTTGCGAGTATAGGGCTTTCTTTGAACCTATGGCGGGGCAGTTGGCCCCACTGATAGGTAGTTGAGCTTGTGAGGAACAGAGGGCGATGACTCTGTCCAAGGTAGGTAGGTAGCTAAAGGTACGCAGCATCATGCTGAGTTTTATACTTGATGCACATGTCGAGAAAGCTGATGATTATATGCATAAATATATCATCATCTTACTCTCTGTATAGTAACCTTTCTTTATCATCAGATAGTCCCTCGACGCTTAAAGACAACCACAGTCGGCCGCCCATCAAGCTAATAATATTGCTAAATCATTGTCAATCCTAGAAGTTGGCTTACCGAGACTTACTCAGTATGCGGGTTGATGGGTGATGCCTCAGTCATTCTCTCGCTCAAATCATTCTCTGTCGCCTCGAGATCAGTTAGAATGGAAGTTCGTGGTTGAAGTTCTCAACCATGCAGTTTGCAGTAACCATGGCCCGTCGATAGAGAAAGAGGCATTAGCAACGACCATAATGTCTTCAGATATCAGTATTATTCCACAAGATGCTATACGATCACAGATTTGGATCAATCATATTCAGCAACTTCCAAATAGAATATTCGTGCGACTACCCTACAGCTACAATAATCAAGATGATTATCTATAAAAGGATAGACAGCAACATACTGTCAACCTTACTTAAAAGCTCAACTTCTGCCGAATCATATTATATGCTGGGCAAGATACAGTCGCTACGTAGATATCTATCAAAGAATATGTTTAAATCTGTGACGAAATACCGGCGGAACTCAAATATCTTCGCAGCAGCAAAACCCCTCCCTCCACTACTTGTCAACCACAGCGTCTCAGCAACAGCATACACATCGCCAACAAGAAGCGACAGCAGCCACCTCGCGTGTAAGCAAGCAACAGACCACGTCGGTAACACCAGCATACGCCCAGCACAGCAAGACACCATGAAGCACCTCATCGTCGTAGGTGCTTGCTACTTGGACACAATTCTCAAGAACGTCACTGTTACTACGCACTCACACATGGTATCTACTAACCTACCTCTCTAGCGTCCCCTTCTTCCCATCCGAGGACTCCAAGCTGCGTGCCACGAGCCTCAGCATCCGACGTGGAGGTAACTGCCCCAACTCGCTCCAGGTCTTGGAGCAGCTCCTCGCCGACCATGACGCCCTCCAGCTGCACCTAGTGTCACCTCTGCCTAGTGCTTCCTCGACTGCAACGCAGCGTGTCGTCTCATCGTTCGGACAGCAGTCAAAGGTCGACTTTAGCCACTGCATCTATCGCGAGGCGAGCACCGAGGCGGCAAGCAGTTACATCATTCGCAGCGAGGCATCGGGTAGCCGCACTCTGGTCAACTACAATGACCTGCAAGAGATGAATGAGCACGAATTTGAAAAGATTGTGCAAAGCTTCGAACCGGATCAAGACACATGGTGGCACTTTGAGGTAGGATCCATGATCGTCAACAACTTCCACCCGTTGACTCTAGACTGAACATGGATGGATAAAACAGGGCCGAATCCCGGATACCGTGCAGAACTGCATCCGACTTCTGCGCAACGTACTGCCCAAAGCGAGCATCAGTGTCGAGATCGAAAAGCCCGGCCGCGAGGGTCTGCCAGGGCTGGCGGCTGAGGCAGATGTTGTCTTCTATTCGAGAAGCTGGGCTGAGGTGAGAGTGGACGCATAAAACTTGGCGTGCCGCAGATCAAGACGACCTAACAAGGCGCAGAGTCGAGGCCATCAAACCCCGGAAGCATGTCTGGAAACCGAGGGGCATCGTAAGGCGTACGTATCATGGAAAGAGAGTGTGTGCTTGGACATGTTGGCTGACGAGACGCTGGCTGCACAGGTCACTGGCACTGTGCACGTGGGGTGCAGACGGAGCAGCTGGGCTGTCTCGGTCTACAGAGGAGCTCCTTCGCTGCCCTGCTCAGGGTGAATCCGGACCAGACGTTCCCGTGGTCGAGTACGTCCTCCCTTGCCATGACACAAGCCGCGTGTGTACAACTACAGGAGCTGACCACTGTCCGAGATATAGTGCCGTGGGAGCGGGGGACACTTTCATAGCCGGAATGCTGTACGGGCTGATCTGTCACCCTGGCGACTGGAGCACGGGGAAGAAGCTGGGTTTCGCCGTCCAGCTGGCCACACTCAAAGTGCAGCGGGAGGGGTTCGATGGGCTCGGGATAGACATGCTGGGGACTGAAGGCGGTTGAATACCCGATTGCGGTACGATAGGCCTTTGTTGAAAGTCTGTCCGCCTGCCTAGTGGCTAAGTCAGGGAAACATCATGTTCCTGGTTGACGACGATCCAGACAGACACACACATCACAGGCGGAGGTCAGACCTTCGGTGCAAGGGTGAGCTAGGCAAACATATCGGAAGATCAAGGGAACCCCATGGCGCTAAGCCAGCAGAGGGGAGAGAGACAATAGTCGAAAGGGAGACCGGTCAAACCAAGAGCAGTGTGAGGTAGAGATTGCTGATGGCTTACGGCGGCTGCTAGATTCGAGATTAAGTGGGAGGAAGAAAGACTGCACTGCACCCAAGTCTCGAAGGGGGCCTGACAGTGGAGGAGAGAATGGGACGGCACTAGGGAGGAAAGGCGGTGAAAATGGAACTTGGAAAAAGATGCTACGGTTGCCCTCAACCGAGAGCGGTACGTACTGTAGCTAAGCATGGCAGGCAGACGTTACTATCTGCTGTACATATCCATAGCACGGAGGCTTGCTGCACAATCGTCAACTTGGTCTGTCCTGTCTCATCTGTTGGGTGTTGTAGTGATGCAAGTGGATGTGCAGACATCTCTGCTGAACAAGGGGGCCCGGGAGAGACTGCAAGACACGACCTTTCACCACGCGGATACGCCGGGGCTACTGCATGGAGACAACGATTTAGTCTAGAAGCACGTCTTGGTGCGAAGCAGCAGGCTGGCAGTGGTCGATATACAGTATAGTACGGTACCGGCCAACCGTCTTCCAATCTGCTAATGCATCTGAGAGGAGCCAGAGGGGAAGCGAGCCGCGTCGTCATGCGATGCAGAGTTAACGACTCAAAAGCCCCGAGACGCAGGCCAAGGCGATGTGCCGTGGGTATTGGTTGCTCGCTCGCTCACCCGTACTCACTTGGGCAGCTGGTTGACTAGCAGCGGCACCAGGAACAGGGACAAGGTGCGAGATGAGACGAGGCAGGACAGGACAGGAAGAAACAAGAGATGCAAGCCAGCGGCAAGCGGTTGGTGCTGTAACCGTAAGAGTTGGGCTGCGTGCTTACTCCCCGTGTGTACTGGAGTCTGCTCTTGAGCTATCCATGGCGTCCGGCCTATCCAACTAGCAAGACTGGACGAGGGCAAACGATAGCCGGGGTACCAAGTAAAGCCAGACAAAAGCGAAAAAATTGGGAATACCCGCCTTGACAAGAATAATAACAACAACAACACGGCAACAACATACATACAAGACACCAGCTGGACTAACCTTACTGGGAAAGATTGAGCATTTGTCAAAAGAACAAGTACAGAGGTACATACGTGCTCAGTATGTACAAATAGCTAGCTGGCATGTGGAGCAAGCATTTATCAAAAGGGTGGGAGCGCAAGGAGATAAAATCCAGGACTGAGCCAGCAAAATCCAAGACAAAGGCTCCAGATCCATAGTTAGCTGCAGCTGCACATGGCTCCCTTCTCGGCAAGACAAGTGCGTGTGAGTGAGTACTCGCTTCGTGAATGGCGGCCCCAGGGTCTCAGACTTGTAGAAGTTGACTAGACCCTAGCAAAAAAAGGGGTGGGTGCGAACTCTACTTGGCTCGGGAGGGGTTTTTTTTCCAGTTTCTCAACGCAGAAGTGCCCAGTCACAGCCGTTAACTGCCGGAAGGGATGGTGTGATCCTAGCAACAAGGGAGTTGGTGGAACAAGCCCGCCGAGTGACGCGGACTCGGAGGGCCAAGGCCTTTTGCACCCTTCCGCTGGTACGGAGTTTGGGAGTACATGGCTGAACTCTGGTCCGGCCTGGAACATCCCCGATCGGTATGGGGCTCTCGGACGGAGGAGCGGGCGGTAACTGGAGACGCCTCGGCCTCCAGGGGCTTCATACCTGGCTGTCAGAACTGGGCCGTAGGAGTTGACCATGCAAAGGTTTTTGAAGATTGACAACTGATGATCATAAAGCAAAATGTCTCAAGCCTCGGAGGTTAATAAGATCAGGTGAAATTGTCAAACTTTGAACAATGTCGAATAGTGATCTTTTTTTCTCTCCTTTTCTTTCTTTTCTTCCATTTCCCCCCTTGTTGTTAGTTACCCTTTGGTGTCAGATGTCAGCTTGGGATATCCTGCATATCAATTAACGTCATCTTGGAGATGGGCTATGGGTCACGCGTTGAAGGAAACGGTTGCATTCTAGTGGTTCGGATTGCAGATAATGTCTGTTGGTACGCGTGGATCGCAAGCATCAAACTTGGCACAGATTAGGATCCCTTAACAGAGAAAGGTAGATCTGTCTCATGTTGGCAAGTGGTGATGAGAATGAGTTGCTCTGAACATGAAGTCGTCCAATCAAAAAGCATAACTCGCAAAAGCAAAGCAAAGCATCGCCTTGTTCGCCTGGCTGTCCAAGGTTCCGGCGTCAAGCCGCCCGCAAGCAGGGACCGGCCAGCCCAAGACTTATTGCCGTACATAACTGACGGCATGCCGTACGTAGACCGCAGCGACCACCGCGGCGCAGCCTTTCTCCAAGGGGTGTGGGGGTTCCTGGTTGTATCCTTATTGTACTGTAGTCGAGAGCACTGTATGCATGTACCTTGGGGGAAAGTGATTCGTAAATCGTGCTTAGCCGTTGAGCAAGGAAAAAGCAAACATGTCCTGCCTTTGTTACTGGACAATACCCATCCATCGCAACAGTCTGCACAAGGTTCAGTCAACCATCTTGACCATCTTAGACACCTGTGTTGCTCGCGAGTCATGGAGGGACATGAGCGTAATCCATGATTGTGGACAGGGTCATCATCTCAATAAAGGCTCTTGCATGATCACAAACCCGCATGCATACCGGGGGCTAATGCTGTGCAAGATGGTGCTCAGTTGAAGCCCAGGGTTGTCCGCGGGCCTCTGAGGCGAATCTTGCTTACTGACATGGATTGATAGATGGGGAGAACCGTGGCTGGGGTGTAGGAAAGACACAACGGCACGTTGCAAGTCCCCGACACAAAGGTTTATCCGCTCACGGGGCGTTTTGCCTCTTCAAAAATGCGTCTGTTTTCGTCTTCGCTCACACCAGGGCTGTGCATGGGTCTTTGATCGTTTAGCCCTAGCGGCGGATAGGAAATTGGACCTTTGATGGGCTTTCTTGATACCCCGGCTTCTTGGTCTTGAGATGATGCTAAACAAGTCGTGCATTTGTGCAGGGGCTGCTCAAGACCCCGTGCCTGAGCCATGCTCGTCCGTCCTGGACCCATGGCAGCGGTTTTCCAAGGTGGCTCCCGCCACACCTTTACAGCCTAGCGCAAGGGTAATGCATCCCAGGCGAAAGGTCCCCGGGCTTGATCATCTCCGAACCAAATTCCTTAGCCTCTGTCAAGAAGAGGCTATGGTTTGGTCGTGCTAGTAGCAAGTCCAAAGACGTCTTATGCGCCCAACTTCCAATACAGGTAGTATCGTGTGATCTTGTGAATAGACTATGCCACACATTGTGTCAAGCCCATGAGCCTGAGTAAGCATGCCGAGTTGAAAACCAAAGCATCGCTAGAGCAAGTTGATCGCCAGTAACTGGACCCATGATTTCGACGAATTATTCTTTTTCGCTTCCTTGGTGGTACATACCAGGTATCGTATTGATCCTTGGCAAAGGGTGGGCGTAGTGTGGGTTGCCGTCCTCCAGAGCCGGATCCCAGGTCGTACAACACAGCGAGTGCATGGGTCATGTTAAGCCACGAATAACTTTGATCGAAGCCGATGGCTTGGTGATGGAAGCCCTTTATCTAATGTGCCAAGCCCAACGTTGACCAGTTGATGCGGTAGTTTGAGGAGTCATTTTGCCGATACCAGTTCGACGGTTCCTTTATAGAATGTCATGGGCGGTAGGGGTAAATCGATTCACCAACAAGGTACTTGTGCTCACTGGCAAGCCTCAGGTTGAATGATGTCTGACCTAGTCATATTGCGAGTTGCAATCATCAAAGGTGGGCTGTTTCTGTACGTAGTACATCCATCACATATACTCTAGATACCGTACAGAAACCACTGATGGCTTGAAAGTTGTCTGACATCGAAGTTGATTGTCGATCATCTGGAAAATTAGCGTTTGAGTGCTCGGCTACGAAAGGGTAGGTATCCATTGTTGAGTGGCGGAAAGGGGTCAAGGGAAGGAAAATCATGAGGGGTGCTTTTATCATAATGCCTGCTTGTGGATTACCCAAAACAAAGACAGTACTGTTCATAGGATTTCAGCCTCGGTGGGCTAGACAGGACCTTTGATTTGGGAGTAAAGAAGGGGAAGAAGCTTGAGTCAACAAGCTAAGCGCATGTATGAAGGCGCATCTGAAGGATTTCGTGTTTGGGATAGCTATTAGACAATCTTTGGTGTGTATGATCGTATGTACAGCTGAACTGACATGAGCGATATTCAGTGGTCTTCTTTGTTTTCCGGTTATGACGACTATGTGATCAGCGTTATCTAGTCTCTGCGAGGACATCGTGAATAACATGCGGGTTGTTGACACCACAGTGAGCATACCTTCATTCAACAGACAGTAGAATATAAGAGTCTGGTCACAACATGCACAATATGTCTACTGGGCTCGTTCTAGGCCCTGGTGTACAGTTAACGAAGCTAATACAGAACTGACCTGAAGGCTGAAGGCCTATTGCTATAGTTGATCAGTCGTGCAAAGGTATTTTGTATGACGCAGATGGTTGTGGGGTCCTTTAAGTCAGCCGCGATAGGTAGATGCGTGGAGGGGATGGTGCGGTGCTTTCCCAGGGGCCAGAGCATGCGGTGCCGTGCAAAAGCTTCTGAAAACCATCACATGGTGGAGGAGGAGGTGGTGGTGGTGGTGGTGACACATGAACGCTGTAAGGAGAAGGTCAGGGATCAGCAAGAAGAGCCCCAACTACGCAGACAATTTTCCGCATAAAACGTAGCGGCCTTGCTGCGACCCTGCTGGCGAGACGAATATTTGGACGAAACAGTCCATGCACGATCCAGTCCAATGCTGTTTTCTGTTGGTGCTAAAAAGCAACGAGTCACGAGACAAAAGACTAAGGCATTCAGAGTCTGTGATCCACAAGCGAGTCGCGCCGTAGCTCAGGGTTCTTAAGCCGTAATCCTTGAGATTGGTGATTACATACCTAGTGCAGGCTCAGGGAGCGATTGTAGAGTGGTTGGCGGGAGTTGCTAAGGCGAGCTGAGCTGAGAGATTGGCTGGACATTCCGGCCCCCTGTCGGGTGGACTACTATTGGCAACTTCCGGTAGCAAGCAAGTTGTCACACCAGCAAGCCAGGGCAACTTCTTCAAGCTATCCCAATGACCTAGCTTTTCTCGTCAAAGAATGCCCCAGTGCTGTCGGCTAACCGGATACAAGATATTGAGCCCAGACACATACAGCAGCATGACGCAGCGCTAATCATTCTGTGACCGCAGCCATCCATAGCCTGCAACAAATTCCGGTGTCTGGCAAGCTGTGCCAAGTATGGAGTACGGTCGTAATTTACACGCATAATAGATCGGCTCGTATAACTACCAAGATGGAGCAACCACAGGCACCATCTGGTCGTTATTGAACGTATTGGCTGTATGCGGTAGGCTCCAAGGACTCACAGGGGTTACTTGAAGTAAAAAGTTAAAGATCCATCGAGGCGGCACGCTTTCGACCCTCTCCACGCCAAAAAAAAAACAATAAAAAAAATCGCAGGGGACATGTCGTGTGGCACACAAAAACAGCCCTTGTTGGTGACTGATTCAGTGGACGATCAGGGCAGCTCAGAAACACTAACAATGGTACCCTTCAGGATCAGGGCTGTCTTTCATCAGTTCAACAGCTGATCCCTCTGTAACCCAACACTTCCATGATGGGCTACCGCGACCTAAGTAGACGTAGACCAGTAGCCGTTTGGTAAGACGCCCAGACAGACAGCGCCTATGTAGTGCTATGTTCAGAAGGACCAGCATGTGCCGTTGTGGTCAGCAATGGAGCCCCTTAGAGTGGAGATCATCCCCGTAGAGAAACAGTCCAAGCGAATTTGCATTGTTGTGTGAGTTGGACGGATCCTCTGGTGAGGGGCGATGAGATAAGACGAGGAAGGTGATAAAGCGAGCAAAAGCCGAGACTGTCGATGAGATTGTTGTCACAGCATCTTCAGCAGGGGCTCCGTATATGTGCTTGGGGATGGACTATGGACCTGTCAACTGTCACCGCTTCTCCCAGTAGACAAGGGGCGAGCATCGTGTTGTCGTTTATTATCAGCATCGGTTTATTTTGCCTTTCGTGATTGTTGTTCATACGTGGATGATCTGATACTTTTTGCCAACAAGCGTTTATGTAAACTGACTAGCCTCGTCTCAGGTCTTTGTGTAATTGGGATTCCATGTCGATGCTCCTCTTTGGCCTGAAGGGCTTTGAACCATGCAGGCGTGCCTAGCATAGCTCGCGTCCCATAACCCGATAGAGAACTGTATTTGTTTCGGGTTCGGAACTGAGTCGCTAGACGACGTGGCAGGCTGCCAAAGAGCATGAGTCCCACTGTCAATAGTACCTAGCAGGCCTTGAAGCCTGAAGCTGTGTTGGCTCAGCACAAGACGGGGGGCTCGAAAGACCGGCAGGACCCTGTGAAAGGGCGTGATACAGGAGGTAGGTAGGCTTGGTACTTGTTGCACAGGCTGACCCTCCAATGCTTACCCAGGTTGGAAATCGCTTGTTAATTCCTCAGCCCCTAAGTGGAGGGAGGAGAATGGTACTTGGCGCTTGGCTGATGGGTGAGTTGACAACTGTCGACTTTGAGGCTTGTTGTGGTTGGGATATGTAGGCTATTAAGTGCTACATAGTACGTTACGTACCTAGGTACTCTAATTAGGTCGGCTCCATGCCCGTGCCTGCCTTTCCGCCATTGAACAGGCACGGCAGGCACCGCCTACCTACCTAGCTAGGTAGGCAGTCACCCACGACTTCCACATGCAGGCGCTCAGGCCGTCAGGCGTCACACTCGACCTATCTACCTGCCTACAGTTGGTCTTAGGCTTCTCCCAGGGGTGCCTTAGTCGTTAGGCAAGTTCTGGGAACAGCTCCGACTAGTCGTCGCCATCCCATCCCCCTGATCTGGATGTCTTCATCATGCCAATCTTTTAGACGACTAGCCCTGCAACAGTGCCCATTCTCTCGTCACTGATACCTTGACTTGCATAGTAAAAGGCGCAAGCGGCAATGTACCCAATACTCCCCGTCCACTCTGTGTTTGGCGTCCTCGCCACAAGACCGAGCACACCGCCCAGCGCCAGAGCTATTATTACCTAGGTAGGGAGTAAAGACGCACAATGTCGGCCAAGCGTATTACATATCAACAATGGAAGCACCCGCTCCCACCATTCTTTTGTCCGGATGCGAGGTCCACACCTCGCGATTGAAGATGACCTTTCTGCTGGATTCCCTAGCGAGCTACGGAT
Source organism: Fusarium sp. NRRL 66182 (assembly GCA_013266265.1). Taxonomy (NCBI): domain Eukaryota; kingdom Fungi; phylum Ascomycota; class Sordariomycetes; order Hypocreales; family Nectriaceae; genus Fusarium; species Fusarium sp. NRRL 66182. The sequence goes on along the minus strand of JABFAK010000098.1, from coordinate 101,197 downwards.
ACTGTATGCACCAACGTTCGATGGGGTTACGCTGCGCCATCATGCCTTGTTGACACCTCGTCTGATTGTTCCAAATCTTGTCTACGGAGATGGCCCTGATGACTAAGACCTCGACGCCAGCACTACAGTACCTGCCTGTCCGTTTTCCATGATAATACAATAGAATACATCACGCATAGCATTTATTCATTACCATGTCAAGCACATTTGAGCCGCTCACGCAGAAATCTGCTAGTCCCCAGAACCAAGATTGGGCGCAAGGACGTGCTCAGAGTATATGCATGTACTGTAATGCAAGCACCAAGATGCGGATACCGAACCGTTTTTACCGGTGCCCTACGTACGCAGTACCTGTGAGATGAAGGTCCTAAAACTCTGCAAACATCTGCCATCACCCAAGCGCTTGTCGATCAGATATCGTTGTTTCTCTTAGGGAAACGCCATTCTTTGGTCACACCCATTCCCTTATCCACTCAGAGAAATGGGGAATACATATGTACATGTGTTAACGCAGGGGTATTCAAGGTACTTTGAGCCAAAAAAAAATATTATCAAGTCACCAAAAGTGGTGATGCGCATCCGGCTTGGATGAGAAACTTGAGACCCTTCCCGAGTGGCACTTCAAGTAACAAGAAAATGCCCCATCCTTTAACCAGGGCGCGACACTCCGTAGGAGGAGAAATAAAACACAGGAGTGACTTGCACCATACCCCGCCGATCTCTGTCCATTGTTTTCTTCCTCCCCCCAAGGCCCAGAGACGCATCTGCTCTGTGGCGCCGTATGCTGCGACCCTTGAGACACCCCCTAAAGTGTCGTCTCCCTCCCCCTGCAACGGGCCAGGCGGTACGTGGATATCGACTGAGACTGGCTGAGAATGCTTAAAGCCGCGTTCTATCACAACTCCATCCCGTGGATCCAATTCTTCTCCATCCCTTCCATTGTCCACTACTCCATGTAAAGAGGCAGGGGTGACTTGGCTGCGTGCTACAGTCCTGTAGAAGCCCAGACGACCCGATGATGCCCACTTCTTGAAGAGACTCACTCACAAACAAGCTAAGGTAGGCTGGTTGTGCTCATGGGTCTGCAACGCAATCACAGTCGCGGGAGGCCCCCATCTTCACAATCATCACCACCACCACCACCTTGTCGCCTGTTTTTCTCTCTCATTGCTCACCTTGTCGGTCAGTACCACGCCAAATTTAGCGTAATACCGACAGAATTAATGTGACCACCACCCGATCCCCTTAGCCCACACGCCCTCGAATGGGTTTCGCCCAAACTTCAACTTTTCCCATGCCGCAGGCGTCGCCTTCATCCCCAGAACAGCGGCCTAATTCTCGCCCCGGCACTACTCTGTACTTCCCGCCCACATCTCACTGCCTGTGGGCTCCACCCGTCGAGACACACCCCCTGCCGGCCCGTATGACGCAGGCCATCCGCCCCGGCTGCCATGCAGCCATGCTAGCCATGCTAGAAACTGACAATCCTAGCACAGGAACGAGGGCCAGTTCTGATGAGGAACCTAGCTGAGTACCCCCCGGCACGCCCAATGCTGATTCGATGCTTGCTGTAATTCTACGGTTTGCGGCCATCTGGTGGTGCCAAACCGCGCTTCTTTATTGCTTGGTGCCTCCGCGTCCCACACCCAGATCCTTGGAGGGTTGATCTCGCTCAAACTGCTAGGCTCGATTTATCTTTCAAGCCCTCGATTGCCCCATGTTTCGTTACTCCCTTGAACCCCCTTGGGGATTGTACCTCCACTTCACGATACATAATCAAGTCGGGCCCTTCTCAAGTCTTTGGAAGTCTTCCATATTATCCATTTACAAGGCACGACCTCCATAACGATACCGTCTTTTTAATATCAACATCTTCTCGTTATTGCTGTTGTTTCTTGCATCACTCAACAACCTATCTACCTGGTTTATTCCAACATTTCAAGATGATGCACCCACTCTTTGGTGTGCAACCAGCAGGCTCTCTGCCCGTCACATATCCTCACGATGCTATGGCTCAAGACCACATACAACAAGTTGCTTCTTCTCAGACTTCGAGGCGGCTCTCACGAGGATCCAATGGACAGCGTTGTGGAGGTGCGATGAGAGTATCCAAACCCACAAGTGCCAGCAATAGTCCTCGTTCATCTGGTCTTATGGCTCGACGAAAGACTCTTATGAGCGATGGCAACTCGCAACGACGACAGCAGCAGATCATGGACCAATTGTCGGTCTTCTGCGATGTTGAGCCTCAGCAAACTGTTCAACGATCCTCGCGTCCCGTGAGCTGGCATCCAAGTTCTTATGGTCAACAGCCTCAGGCCCACCCGCAACAACCTATGTATGCCTTGACCTCAAGTCATCCCTATACCGACCAACAGGATCTGTACGGAAGCCTCGCCCATTACTCGCCTATGATGGCTTCGACTTCATGCGGCACTTCACCTTTGGCTTTTTCTCATCCTCCATTGTCGTATCAGCCCGCTAATAACATGGCATACAACCCATATCAGGGAACCGCTGTGCTCCAACACTCACCAGCTGCCTCTACGGGGATGGATGCCCCGCAGCTTGCCACAGCAACATCTGCACCTGCGCATGAGGCCCCATATAGCAATGGATGGGACTGGAACACCTTCATCATGCACGGATTTGGTTCGACGACGCCTCCCACGCCTGAATCTTTACCTCAAAGCCAGCTCTCATGTCCTGCTGTATCTGAGGACCTTCACTATCGGAGTCTTGAGGATCCTTCGGAAGAAGAAGGGGAAATTCTTGTCGGCATGGGACTCTACGACGCCCCTGACAAGTATGATGAGGATCCTCAACTCAACAACTACCGATCTACTATTTCTTCTCTGCTTGGTTCATCTTTCAGAAGCCACGAACCCAGAGGCAAGGGGCTGAAGCTCGAGGAGACATGGGAACCTCCCAAGTCTGACGACGACGAGGAGGACGACAGCGAGGAAGAAGAGGATGACAGCGAGGAGAACTAGTCGACAAATGAGTTGACTGCGATGCCGTGCATGAATAATGACATGAAACTTGTATCTGTATCAACATGGTGTTACTGGGAAGCGGGAAAAGCCTGCTTTCGTTTTTGTTTTTGGGGGAAAGGGAACATGGGAGTCTCACAGACAACGGCAAAGTGCAAATGAGCATGGATACAAGCGATTGAATTTTTGTACATATAGAACCTCACTATGGATACCCGTGCAAGGAAGCACAGATGAACACAATACAAGGGCGCAGGCAGCCGTGCAATGCTCGCTAAGCAAACGCATCAATGAACAAAAAGAAATAAGAAATAGAAAAACAAATGAAGAAACTTGGCTCAAATTCTATCACCCTGAAGTGAAGCTTGAAAGAACCTCTGGGTGAATGGGTGGATGGATGGATGGATAGTGATGCACGCCAGTGAAAACATGAAAGCTGATAGCGCCGGTTGGCTCACATAGAGTGCTGCTGACTCTAAGAAAAAGCATAAAAAGAGCAGGCATACAAGAGCCGCGTCTCTTTCCAACCTGATGCTGTCGTAGGCCGTAGGTCAGCTGTATTAATTAATCCCTGCTTGACATGTGGCATCTCTCTGGCCCGAGCTTTTTCTACTTTAAGATTTCGCAGTCTATTGGTTGATATACCATCACATCTAAATTTAAAGCAACCCTCCCCGCTCGTTGCCAGCCCTGCGTGGGCGTGCGCCCACCCTCCCCTCCTTTCCTCCTCCTCCTTCCTTACAATTACGTATCTAGTGGCTGTGGCATTTCGTGGCTGTACCCAGTGGCTGGTTGAGACCTTCGCTTAACGTTAGTGACCCCGAGGGCCCCGCCAAGACAGGCCGAGAAAGTTCGTTCTTATGGTGGTGGATACTCGGCGAAAAGATGAGTCAATATTACTGTTGTAATTCGAAGCCATGACAGAAAATGATATGATGTTGAAGGAAGACGAAGCAATCTTGCGGACGGGATCGGCGGATGAGTCGTTGGCTACTGGGGGAACCCTTTACCGCCTGGCTTAGTACGCAGTTGATGAGAAACTCAAAACACCAGGGAGTCACACACTCTTGCGCGCGATTTAAGACAAGCTGATGATGAATGAGTATGAAACTACTTTGGATGTAGATGAATACGAAGATAAAGATAAAGATAAAAGTGATCTGTATTCTGTTTCTTTATATTCAGACGCGTTTACTTCTACCTCCCTACTTTGTGGAGATGGCCAAGATCCTCTACAAACACGAGGCATGCGGGATCCATAACAATGAGCCTGCGACGTTGCTATCAAAACATACTTGAATAACTAAAAACAAACCCAAAACTTGAAAAAATTATACAGAGAGTTTGATCAACACAGCTACAATGGCTGGACCACCGAAATTTCCGTTACCTTGTGGTTGAGTCGCAGCCTCTTGTGAAAATGATAGCTTCTTGCAGTGGAAAATTTAGTCTTCATTTCATCCCGAACACAATCTTGACAAAGGTCCTCAACTCACATGACCTACCACTCAAAAAAAACCGAAAACATACAAAGACTCAATGGTACAATACGTCTTCACACCGTGGCGCGACCGCTACGAACTTTTACTTGTGCGTGAGCAGATGTACACGGGTATCAACACCAACACCCAGACTTCAGAACAGAAGCTAGGACAAGATGCCAACCAGACCCGCCTCGAGAATAAGGAGCAAATATGCCAAGTTGTAGACAACAAGGAAACTCGGACGAGGCAGCACCAAGCGGTTGCGCGAGTGTCGATGTGGATGCAACGAGGAAACTGTCCTCACATGGTTGAGTCGACCGCACTCTTGATGGCCGCCATGTTAAGTGATCGGGAGGCAGCTGCTGGAGAAAATGCTGCCTCATCAGCGTATGCCATACGAGCAGCATACTCTGCCGCCTTTAGCCGGTGAGTTGTGTCATTTAAATAGCAAGGTATTGGACAGAGCTGATGTCGCTTCCCAGATTTGTCACCGGTCTTCTCGATGGTCACCAGGACAAGTTGCGCAAGCAGAGCATGTACTCAATCGCAAAGACGATTGGGTTGCCCGCTACCTTTGTTGAGCTGCGCCATCAATCTACGCACGAGCAGCTACCTTCGCTGGCCAAGCTGCGCACAGCGGCCAAGAAGGCGTTGCTGTGGATCTGGGACTACTACTGGAAGCATCTCAGCGAGGACAGCAGCGACCCGTGTCGAAAGGCGGTGCTGCGATATCTTGGAGAAGTGGACGAGGCAAAACTGGGAGCGATATTCAACGAGTTTGAACGGTGGCCGAGAGAGCGTGCGCTCAAGACAATCCAAGAGGTCCGAGATGGCTTGCCAGGGAACCAGGTTTTCCTCAAGTGCGCACAATTGACACAGCGACTACAAGATGGTGACGGAGAGAAGAAGACAGCGGAACCTGGTACCATGGATACGACCATGAAGAATACTGAACTTGATGCTATCGATGGAGGAGAGGCAACAGATGCCGAGGAAGACTTTGGATGGTCACAGTTTGAAGGTTCCTGGAAGCCAAAGCCTATTGGGATTGCTTTTTAGATCGGGTATCTTTCTGCACTACTTATACCCTCATAGAATTGCTCCAGGTCTTTGATTCCAATCTAGATGAATTTGTTTGTGATATCAGGTTGGTATTTGACAAGTTGGCATATCACGTGCCGCCGCTGGCATCAGTAAACGTCATGATGCTGGGGTCATTACTGCATAAGTAGGTACCTAGGTAAGAGGATTACAAAGCCTCACATCCCATTCGGCATTGTCCTCTACATGCACCTTCAACCTGATTTCCAACGACAGACCTATGTATAGACTCGCGACGAGCAGGCCGTTTCTCAAACAGAAAATTGGACGTTTATCTACTGCAGTAAGTCAAATATTACACCTGAATCAGCCCAGAACCGGTCACTCACTTAGTCGCATTTCGTAGCTTGTTGCATCCCGCGCCATGCATATCCAGTCGATTCCGATGTGTATGTTAAACTTTGTCGATGCATATTTCTAGAAAGGAATCACTGCACATGCAAAACTTGGACAAGACTGACTTAATAGGGGAGGGGAGCTCCAACAACTACGCATACTTGGTAGTTGACGACAAGTCTAAGGATGCCGTCATCATTGATCCCGCAAACCCTCCAGAGTATGTGGAACAATAGCAAGCATTTTATGCAAGAATCTAGCTGACAGATAACTTACAGGGTCGCTCCGTTTCTCAAGGACGCTATCCAGGCGGGTAAGATCAACTTGACAGCCATTGTCAACACCCACCAGTGAGTATCATGAGCACTCGTATCCTGTGTAGCTTAGGCCAACCTTTACAGCCACTGGGATCATGCAGGTGGTAACAAGAAGCTGGTAAGCTTCCGGCTGTGAGCGATTTCTGCAATTCCTCGCTAACTGTCAAGCTCGCCGAACTCGGTACTCCCAAGCTGGACATCATCGGCGGCAGAGATTGTGAGGGCGTGACAAAGACGCCAGGCCACGGCGAGACATTCAAGCTGGGTGACATCACCTTCAAGGGCGTGCACACACCGTGCCACACTCAGGACAGCATCTGTTTCTTTGCGGAAGATGGAAACGACAAGGCCGTATTCACTGGCGATACCCTCTTCATTGGCGGTAAGACAGCCCAAGCGAATGAGCCTTTACTTTGTTACTTATAACGATTAGGCTGTGGAAGATTCTTTGAAGGCAACGCCCAGGAAATGCACGAAGCCTTGAACAAGCGCCTCGCAGCCCTGCCTGATGAGACTGTGGTATACGTATGTCATTGGCGTGGATTAGAACAGAACAAGTACTGACATTGACACAGCCCGGACACGAGTACACCAAGGCCAATGTCAAGTTCGCAGCATCGGTTTCCCAGCGCGACGCCGTGCAGAGGCTGCATTCCTTTGCCGAGAACAACAAGATCACGACCGGAAAGTTCACCATTGGGGACGAGAAGGCATGCAGACACCCACTACGATGATTCGAATGAAAGCTGACCGTGTGTAGGAACACAATGTGTTTATGAGGGTTGAGGTCCGTGTAGAATCCCTGAGCAATAGAAGGGTTATGAAGCTAACAGCAGCAGGACCCTGATATTCAGAAGCAGACAGGCGAGACCGAGCCCGTAGCGGTCATGGCCAAGTTGCGTGAGATGAAGAACAACTTCAAGTGAGTAAGTAATGAACACTCTTCCTATACGGGAACTCAATTGACTGGTCTACAAGGCCCCCTGAGCCTAAGATATAGGCCGCCTAGGCTTTTGGGTTGAAGTAGGACAGGGGAAAAAAGGCATGGTGATGGAGCATCTTGCAGCATGGCGATGAAACATAAGTGAGGTGCATTTGGAGAGCGGCATCGTCAGACAATTGATTGACTGATTCAAGTTGAATACAATAAATTTTGGTCTCTATATGGTGTCTCCATGGATCGCTAGGTGCCCGTCTCAAGACGGTGGCATCGCTTGCTACCCTCTGGAACCACGCCGGTTTGAAGTTTTCCGACGAGGCTTTTATTGATATTGCTTCACTGTCCACACTTGCTCGCTGTAGTAAATTCAAAGCGGCAAGCTCTAGCATTTTTAGAAGCGGATGTGTTTGAGGGATCGCGGTAATTATCGAAACTGAAAAAGACAGCACCATGCCGTGATTCGACGAGTCGATCGATTTGTATCGCATCGTATTGTTATAGCAGGCGCAAACAAACCTTGAAGTCGTTCGCGTAATAATTCTCCAGGAGGAGCGCGAGTGACTGTTGTTGAGTACCGAAGTCCAACGGGACTGTTGAAGAAGATTCAAGAAAGATGGTTTGAATGGGTGAAGAGAATTTAATGAAGACCGTGTGGTGGAAAGCTCCATACAGTACAAGCTTCTTCAAGAACGGTCCACTAGCACTGTCCTCCACGCCGCGCCAAATCCACCGTCATGATCAAAGAATCCATCGTGACATCCACCATCAGGACTCGCCTCGCAACAATCGTTTGTCTTACAAGAACGCAAATGGTATGCTCCCACTACCAGCTACTTGCCGCAACGAATAGAACTGGTTTACTAACATAATACCCTCAGCCTCCCAAGCGCAAAGCACCCGCCGCCAGCGGAACTGCCGCGCCTAAGACGCGCCAGTCCAAGCTCGCAAAGGAGCACAACGTTACGGCACAAGAAGAGGGCGAGATCCGTGAGGCCTTTAGTCTCTTTGCGGAACCCATGGATGGCGAGAAACATGGGGTTTTACCCATTGACGATGTCAAGTCTGCGCTCATGTAAGTGCTTCATACGACCAAAATTGAAATTCATTTGCACGGCGTAGCTGATGGCCATGGTTTGCGCATACAGAGCTCTCGGTGTCCCTCCGTCATCACACGAAGAACTTAAAGAGTTCATCTCCATCCTCGATCCCGACAACGACGGCTACGCGACCTTGGAGCCCTTTTTTGCCATCTGCGCCCTCAAATTCCACACGAGAGAGCACGACTCGGATGCCCATCGCGTAGAAGTCGAGGAGGCCTTCCGGTTGTTTACAAACGGACAAGACGGTCCGATTACGCTAGCGCACCTCCGACGTGTGGCAGCTGTGCTGAAGGAGGATGTCGACGAGGAACTGCTCAAGGACATGATTCTCGAGGCAAACGGCGGCGTGGGTGTCGCTAGGGGTGTGGGCGTCGAGGAGTTTGATGGAGTCATGAAGAGCGCTGGTGTCTGGAGGTGACGACCCGGCCTTGCGCATCTGCACTACGATTTACGACGGAACGAACTATTATATGGCGTTATGGAGCTGATGCTAGTTGAGGCGGCACCTCTGTTAGTACATCGGTTGCGATATCATGGTTAGCCGGGGCAAGGTGAATAACCCCCCTAGGACATGATGGCGAGTGTAAAGGTTGCTAACTTGCTAACAATAGCACATTGCAGGGAACAGAAGGAAAGTTGTACAAAGATTGGCCCCATGTCTTACGCCGAAGCTTCTTTTTAATGGAAACCCGAGCTGTCAATATTTTGGCCAGGAACAAGGGAAGAAGCTATTTGTACATTCACTGGTTCTGACTCTCGACTCGACCGATTGCAGTGCCAAGGGGGGTTTCCAGGATTATCCGTATATACAAAATGCCACCTAATTCTGAAACGCCTCATCAGATGCATGGCCCGTCGGCGACAGGATGTGTGAGCTGATATCCACACACTAGATATGTATTCAAGAAGAAGAAGAAGAAGAAGAAGAAATCAAAGGCCGTAACTTTCATAAATCATTGAGGAGAATCGACCGTCACCGCGGGCTTCTGAGCAGGAGCGTTGCCTCCCTTGGCGGCCGCTAGCTTCTCTTCCTCACGTCGTCGGGAATCGAGAACGGCCTTGAGCTCGGGAGGAGGGTTGAAACCGGCGTGGTCCGAGTGTCTCTTGTAGTAGTAGGCGTCGGGTTTCGGGTGCATCTCGGCGGGAAGCTCTTCGAGGATACAGGCAGCGATGTTGTCGATCGAGCTCTTCTTGGAGGCGTCGCGGTGCCAGACGGTGATGAGGTGCGAGTTGAAGCGGACCGAGAGGCCGACGCCGCAGAGCTGATCCTCTGTAGGAGTAGGAAATGGTTGTTAGTGGCTGTCAGTTTCTTGTCGGGATGAGAGCTCATACCGTCATCGAGAACACTCTGGAGCTTCTCGCCGATAGCCAGGAGCTGAACACGAGTCCAGACATCAGGGCCCAAGCTCTTGGGGAATCGGAACGTCCAGCTGCCGCCCAGGACATTGCGGCGGTCTTCCCATACAGGCCGGAAGCCCGACTTGAATAGGTAGAGCGACTCGCGGACGCCAATGTTTGCAACAGGAGTATTATTGGCGTATCGCCAAAAGTCCTGGACCGACTCGATCTGGGTGCCGAGCTGCTCAAGCCCAGAGTGGTACTGATCACCGCCTTCAGCTCCCTCCTTGACCTGGCGGTCAAAGTAGACGTTCCAGTAATGCTGCGTCGGCAACGCGCGCATCGTCTTTAGGAAGTTTTGTTTGGCATCGCTTCGCTGGTCAGACGGCGAGTTTGGATCGGCTGGTTCCTGGGAGTCTGAGGCGCCGCGCATAAAGGGAGGTAGACGGGACATTTTTGGATGCTGGTAGTGAGAAAGGAGGCTAAAGACGAGAGAAGACGAATGCAGTAAGAATGTTTGATGTTGGGGAGAGATGAGCAAGGAGGCGTCTGGGATATCGAGGTTTGAAACTACCAAGGTACTGCTAACTCTTGTACCCTGTTCAAGGAGCTGTTAGTGATGAGGGAGGGGCACGTCAGACAGATGCGGAATAGAGCAGTTCTAGCACAGAGTAGCAGCGGCCCTTTTTAATTTGTTACACATCTACCTAAGCCTCAACTTGGTTGTTGGGCACGCAATTATTACCGAGTAGGGAAGGATATGGGTAAGAAATACACACACGAGTCAAGTTGAGACTACGTGGGTACTTACCGCCAGGTATATAAGTAGGTAGGTACATGTATGTATGTATGTAGTAAGCAAGCTATGGTGGGGCTTGACAAAGCTAGGGATGATCTATCAAGACAGTACGGAGGAGTACAGGCAGTTGTTACGGGTCAATACTATAGAATGCTTATCAAACATGTATACCTAGATAAAGGAGACAACACGCTGCTGCATTACCGGCTCGATATGTACATATACACTACTGCACACAATAACTTTGAGACAACCAGCGCAGCATGGACTGACATGGCATGCCATGACATGACACGACACGGTACGGCACGGCACGGCACGGCACAACATGACTGCGGGGTTATAGAAACAGCGAATAGGGATCGTCAGATACAATTGATATGGTTCATGTGGTTCAATTGGTGGTAATGGGCCATCATGAGTTGAGTCGCTAGGTCAACTAAATCAATGACTTTGGTACCTTTAAACCGTTCCTGGACAGCGAAATCTCCTCACCCCAAGCAGCGAGTTAGCGAATTACCCACTAGCACAGTTACTAATAGCCCTGTAAAGACTGAAACTGAAGTGGGTTGATGTCTCTCTGTCTGTCTGTCTGTCTGTCTGCGCTTGGTCGTCACCGTCGTACTGCGCGTGCGTATGGATGGATATAGAGCAAGGGGTTGGTTAACCAATCAGGTGAATGAGTGTAACTATATCAAAGTTATGTATGTAATTTATCATCCAGCAAAACCTACATAAGATATTCCTTCATTCTTCATTTCAATCCAGTCGTTTAGTTTAGTCCAGTCTTTCAAACCAAAACCAACGCTCCAAAACACCGTGCTCCAACGAATGAATGCTAGCTAATTTCGTGTTCCAATATTCTTCTTCCATCTTCACACCATTTTTACACGTTCTCCCTCATGCCCAGTGGCATTCTGGCACTGTCCTCATCCTTGAACCTCGTCAAATCTCCTCCAATCAACTTCCTCAGGTTGCCCATGTCCTGGAGGTATCGCTGCATCTCCTCCTGCAAGTCATCCTCGTCGCCGTACGCCGTACTCTCTGAATCGTACTGATCATCGTCTTCGCCGTACTCGGACGCGTTCTCTTTGTCCTGCTCATCAACCTCGCCGTCTGGCTTGACAGCGACAGGAGGAATGGGGTTCTTGAGGCTTTCGATGGCGAGCTTCAGGTGGAGCTTCAAAGCCTCATTCTCTGTCTGGAGTTTCTTGATCTTGCTTTCTGCGACCATGCTGCGCTCCTCCATCATGCGCTGCATAGAATTGACATGGTTCTGGTACTCCTCCAGCTTCTCTTCAGCTTCCTTGGCGTTCTTCTCTCGCTGCCTCGAGTCGGAAACGGAGAGTTGCAGGACACGAATTTCTTCCGCCATGGCAGCAATCTGGGCGTCCCGCTCGGCTGTCGAGATCTGGTCTTGGTTGACAACGGCTCTGGTGCGAATCCGCTTGGCCTGGTCGGCGTACCGCAGTGTTGAGAGGGTCTCCTCGTAGTCAGAGGGAGCAATACAGGCAATCATGGCTGTCTTGCTGTTGCCGCCCAACGAGTCCTTGAGAAGCCATGTGAGGATTGAGTCTCGATAGGGGACGACATCTTTTCGTTTGCCGCCTCTCAATGCCTTCGGGTCTGCCAGAGCAGCAATTACTCGTCCGAGAGTGGTCAGGGACTTGTTGATATTGCTGCCTTCTCGTAATCGCGCGCCAGTGGCCTCGGTGGCTTTCGCCCTCTCGCTTCCAGCCAGATCTACCAGTCGAATACGAGAGCTTCGCTCCGTCGTCTCGTCAGTCTCCATGTCGTGGTGAATCTGCTTGAGCATGATTGTGAAGACGGCGTGACTTCGACTGCTGGTGTCGTTCATCTTGGTGCTGGCTGTGGTACGGGATGCATCGCCCAGCTTCATGTAACGCAGAATCTCGTTAATATTTCGCACGGGCACTTCGGTGAGATCCTTGACGTATGGGCCTTCGGTGGGAGACTCGCGAATCTTGAGATAGTTGGGCGCCTTGTGCGGCTGAGGGAGGACGAGCAGGTCTCGGACATGTTCGTTGTAGACCTCAAAGTAGGAAACGCGGACGTTGTAGGCGACGTTTGAGTTCTCGCTGTGAGCGGCGTCAATGCGCTCAAAGAGATCCTCACAGGTACGGGGAATCAGACCGGGTTGGTCGGGAGTGCCCATCATGGTATAGCTCTTTCCAGAACCAGTCTGCCCGTAAGCAAAGATACATGTGTGGTAGCCTTCAAAGTTGTGGTCGAGAAAGTCCTCGCCGAGACTGTTGTAGACGTCCTCTTGAGTGGCATAGTGCTTGTCGCTGGTGTCGTGGCTCCAGAATGAATTGTCAAATGTGAACTTCTTTTCCTCAATGACTTTTCGGGTCTTGAGCTTTGCAGCGACCGGATCCTGATCGTCTGGTGCGTATAGAGTAGTAAGTTGAGTGATGGGGTCCATATCAATGAGACATTTTGCCTGGCGTTCAAGTTCTGTCGACAAGATTAGTTTTCTGTAAATTCAATGGTATCAAGACTATTCTGATGCTCACCCCTCTTGAGAAAGGCTCTCACTCGAACAACTACCTTGACGTTCCCTCCGCCGTCCATCCTAGCGGGAAATGAAGTCGTCTCATCGCGAGATCGTAGTGAAGGTGTTGAAGCTGAAGAATGAACTCGACCCTCATAGAACGAGGACGAAGGTGAAGCAGCACCAGGCATAAGTCGAGGATCCAAGGCCATTGTTAGCAGAATTTGATTGACGTCGTTGATGCTGTCGTGGAGTCGTTGTCGAAGAATAGTCCACATCCTTTTTCCTTCCTTAATTTGTTTACTATCGTCATGCGCGTTGCTGGGGTGAGCTACAGGGGGGCCCTTGTCCTCTTGTTCTTTCCAATTTTGACTGGACCAAGCGACCCCGTCTTTGTGCCCGATGCACTAAACCAAAATTAGATTAGAGAAAGCGACGTATCTTTGTATCTGTGTGTGGCTTGTTATCAGAGACGAGACACGAGCTCCAGCCACTTTTGCTTGGCTGGACTACGCTAAGCTACAATCTTCGCGACTGCTCAAGATTCAGACTCTGCTTCCTCCACAACCATCAGACACTCGTCGCATTTTGCTTACAGCTCTCTTTTTCGAGTAAAATCACGTCGCGATCACTCGCGTAATTCTCTGAGAATTCTTCTCTCCTCTCGCCCCTCCTCAATTCCTCTCCTCGCCACCTCATAGAGCATCATGGCGCGCACCAAAGACGACGTCGACGCGTCAAAGGGCGACACATCGCCTCACATCCCCAAGTCTTCTGCTGGCGTTACAAAGAACGGTGCCGAAGCTCCTGTCAAGCGCAGTCGAGGAAGACCCCCCAAGGGTGCTGCCAAGATCGAAAAGAAGCCCTACGTCCCCACTGGCCGTCCTCGCGGTCGTCCTAAGGGCTCCGGGACCAAGGGTACAGCTGCGGCGAAGCCCCAGACAACGGCTACGGAGACTAGCGATGCCACCCCCAGGAGACGCGGACGGCCTCGCAAGACAGCTGAAGCTCCTGCTTCTACAACACCCAAGAAGCGTGGCAGAAAGCCCAAGAATATTGCCAAGGATGCCTCCGAAGACGAAAATCTCGACGATGCTGAGCCTGGTAAAACCTCACTTTACTCTATCTGATTGAGCAACGTACTAACGAACTGGTGGTAGCCCAGCTAGAAAATGATGATGACGTACTCGCTGCTGACGACGCAGACGATTCCCCTGCCAAAGATGAGGTTAGTCTCTTCCCATGGCTATCGAATCTCAAGAAACCTTTTCGCTGATCGCCTAACCAGGAGCAGGACGAGGACTTTGAATGAAAATCCGTCAGAAATGAGGGTCGTCAGAGGCCATCGGTACAAAGATTTGCACATGTCCTCGTGAAATAATAGGGTCGGTTTGGGTTTGCTTTGTGGTGCTAAGTAGTATGAGTGTTTGGGGATTGTCTTTATGGAATTATTGGGATTTCCCACTGCAGGAGTTGTACAAATATCAATAGCACATTATCAAGGAAAAGCAGGCCCTTTCCTATTGACTATGGCTTTTGAGCGTCATAGCTTCTTCCACGTCTCGTACTCTTCAGCCAGATGCCCCTTTAGCTTTTGGAACTGGTTCCCAAAGTTGCTCCCACATCTCCAGCACTTCATATCCCACCGCAGATACGCTTCCTCTCTTGTGTTCCTGCGCGGATCGTCAGCCGCAAGCGGGAAATCATCCAGGTCGACTAGAAACGGCGTATTGAATGAGTTGTAGTGCTTGCGATGTCTCAGCGCCTCGGAGCACATATCCCTCGATAGGACGTGCACGTGCAAGTGTTTCATGCTCGGCACCGCATGTACTCCAGCTTTGATTTCAGCGGCCCAGTCCCGGCCCTGGGGGAGCTCTCCGCTCCTGTCCGGCTCCGCGTCTCCATCGAGCACGGCCTGTCGCTTTGCATCGCCCTCGCTGTGCGTGCCAAGACGACGTTGCAGCTCACCTGCGACGAGGGCCTTGAGGCGTCCCGTCTCGGCTTTGACGCTGGCGAGAAAGTCTGGGTCGTCGAGGGCTTGGAAGGGGTGCAAGAGGTTATGCTCTGGCGAGCGAGGGAGGAGGAGTGTGTGGATAGTGGCCTTTGGATAGCGGTCGTTTATGGCTACAAAGAGGCCACTGTGATAGATGACGCGTGAGGATGGATACGAAGCTGGATCCTCGAGGTATGCGCCCAGACCCATGCGATCTTTGAAGGGGTTTCCACTACGGGATGGACGAGTTGACGTGGTTGATGGGGGTGTTTTTCTCTTTGGAGCCATGAGCTCTGTGACTATCATGTGCGAGGATGAGCGGGTGAGTATAGATGGAGTAAATGGGTTGGTGTTTGCTCACATGCATTGCGATTTTTCGTTTTTGGCAGTTCTTCGCTGTGGATTTCTTCTTTCATGATGGCCTCCTCCGCTGGTTCTGAGCTTTGGTGCGCCATAGTTGTTGTTGTTGTTGTTGTTGTTGTTGTTGTCACTCTATGTAATGTGTAATTGTATTTGCGTGCTGGTGTTGAAGACGAGTTATTATGATAGGATGCCCCGCGGTGGAGTCAGTCACCTACATACTATATAGATACGCTCAACCTCAATCACTAACTACATTACTCAAACATGACTGTGCTATCTCTTCTAATCAGACACAACGCCAATGGTGAGGTTGTTTACAAACACAAAAGTGATTGCCTCATTGACTTGAGCAACTTACAAGCATTGATATTATTCCTTTGCGTCAACACGAGCATTGAGACGCGTTATTCAACTATCATAGTTATAATTCAGCTTCCAGGCCGACACTGCTTTCTCAATAGCCTATGCACGTCGAACAACATCACACACTACAAGATCATGCTTTTATTCTCATTTCCCATGCAGCTCATACCTAACCAATGTCTATTCAGCCATCCCATCCATCTAAGCATCCAATCCATCAAGCTCAATCATCTTCCTGACCAACGTGACAACCTCGTCATCCTTGACACTCATCTCTGGGTTCTCAACCTTCTTCGCAATCAGCTCATCAACCATTCCTCTCAATCTCGCCAACAAAACACCAATGCGCGCCCATCCCCTTAGCCGCAACCATCCGTCCACCAACAGACCTCGGCCTAGAGTATCTAGTTCAATGGGGCCTGAGAATAAGAGGAGTGTGTATGCGTTGAAAGCTGCATGATGAAGTCAGTATCAGACTACTCTACGGGTAGGCGTGAGGGAAAGAGGAGACGGGAGAGGGGCATACGTACGTGTCAAATCCCTGATAAAAACCTTGCTCGTCGAGATGAGGCTAAAGTATGCCATGTACGCAGCATTGCCCGAGAAACCCTGGCTTCCAAATATCGTGCTACTGGGATGGATAAACACTCGCCCGTTCTCCTGGTTAAAGTACTTGATAGATCTCGCCTCGGGATCTAGCTCTACAGCACCAGATACAGAGCTGGCAAACTTCTTGTCAGGGTATTGAATGCGAGCAATCTGCGGCGTAAAGGCGGCTGCAACCAACGCCCTCAACAGCTGGGGGCTGTCAAAGATGGCTCCGTGGGCGTGAGCCTCGCTGGACGCCTCAGAAGGCGCTACAATGCCAATTTCCCCGAGGGCTGTATAATACTGTGCTCGTGTGTTGGAGATGTCGGACAAACCTTGGAAGTTGAGAAAGTTCTCTTCGCACCAAGATCGGACTTGGCGCTGAGGCATGCGGTCCTGCATCATGGCATCCCACTGTTGGAAGGCTTGAAGATCGGTCAAAAGATCGCCGTCGCCACTGTAAAACCTCATACGAGCCTCCTTTGCTTCATCTCTCTTCTCTTGCGGAGACATAAACGGGCTTCGAGTACTCAGAATTGCGGCAATAGTCACACAGTCGTCTAGGCAGCCAAAGATGGCACCAAACACCATCAGCTTACCACATCGCAGATCAGCAGGCAACATTGCCAACTGCTGACCCATAGCGGTCAACTCATCACCATCGAGTGCACCCATGCGTCGTAGGAGCTTCATAGCCCCGTCGATGGCAGTCGCATCAGGAGGTGTGGGAGACCTCCCAAGGAATCCAGCAACATCCTTCATACCCATGGCACGAACGGAAAGACACAGCTGCTCCAAAGGCACACGCCGAATCTCCGGCTCTGGTCTTTCAGGCATTTGCTGCTCAAGGTTCTGTGTATAGAGCTTGTAGCATCTACCCTCTTGAACTCGACCGGCTCGACCACGCCGCTGTTTGCAGGCGGCACGCGATGCCCATGTTTCTTCGAGCTTTCGCATGTTGTTCTGGGCATCAAAGCTAGTTTCCTTGACCTTTCCGCTATCAATTACCACGACAATATCATCAATGGTAATGGATGTCTCGGCGACATTGGTCGCCACCACGACTTTCCGCTTTCCGGCTGGAGGGCTAGCAAACACCCTCTTCTGTTCGCGTGTTTCGAGGGATGCATGGAGCGGTAATACATGAAGAGAACTGATTGCTCTCAGTGCGTGACACGATTGGTTGATCTCGCCAACTCCAGGGAGGAAGATCAGAATACCACCAGACTTCTTCTCATACGACAGCTCAAAATCAATGGCCTTCACAGTCTCCATGAGCAGGTTGTAATTGATGCGGTGTCCAAGCTTCTGGATGGCTTTACCCAAGGCCTCTCCGCTGATGAATTCAGAGTCGGAGCTCTCAACGCCATATGCTGTCATTCGGATCACGTCGTCCAGATAGTACTCGTCTACTGGGAACGTTCGGCCTGCAATCTCAACCGTCCCCACGCTGAGTCCCTCTGAGGCGAAGTAGTTCTTGAAGGTCGCCGCATCAAGCGTAGCAGACATGAGAACAAGCTTCAACATGTCCTTTTTAGCTTTCATGACTTCGCGGATCAGGTTAAGCAAGAAGTCAGTATCAAGACTTCGCTCATGAACCTCATCAATCACCACGTGGCTGACATCAGCCAAAGATGCCACCACGTCCTCCACCCGACCTCCTGAGGTCTGCAGGCGTCTGAGCAAAACACCAGTTGTGACAAATGTGATCTTGGTATCCTTGGACTTTTTAGATTCACCACGAATGGCGTATCCCACCTCTTCGCCAACTCGCGAGCATCTCTCTTCCGCCACACGATCCGCAAGTCCAAGGGCTGAGATTCGTCGTGGTTGTGTGACAATCATGTTTGCACAGCCACCTAGTCCTTGTGCATACAGATCATCCAAGATGAATTGCATAGACTGTGTTGACTTACCTGAACCTGTCTCTCCGCTGATGATGGTGACATGATTGCTTCGAACGGTGCCAATGATGGCCTCGCGCATTTGCCACGCAGGCAGCTTCTGGCGCTTAGAAATCATAACCTTCAAGGAAGACGACTCCTGCTTTCGAAGCCATTGTTCCCGGTTCTTTTCATCTTTGATCCACCTGATCCGCTTGGGAGCACGAGCAGGTCGTTTGTTCTTTGCGATAGCCGCAACAGGTTTGTACTCAGCAGCGGCTGAGGAAACCGCAGAAATATCCACAAGCTTTACAGGGTCTTCAATGATGCCGTTGATGTTTTGCTGAATCCAGTCCATGGCCAGATATATCTTCATCGGTTCATCGCGCAATGACTCCTCGGCATACTCGAGGGCTTTTCGTATGATGCTGAGCTTGATATAAGAGGGGATGTTGGCCACGATCGACAATATTAGGTTCGCAGGATAAGTAGCCGGTCTTCGAACTTGCAAAGACGCCTCGACGAGTTGTTGTCCATTTTTGACAGAATCCAGCTTGATGCGGATGACATTATCACCTTCACGCTCGAATCCGTCCCCGTACATGGCCTCAAGGCTTCCAACCTCCTCTTCCCATTGCTCCTCGGGCGAACCAAGGTCCAAGAAGTTAGAATCATCGGATGATTTGGGGTCACTTGGGAAAAGTAAGTTTTGCAATGTCTCGGCAGCCTTATCCTCATCGCCACCTTGTTCATCCAACACTCTCGCAGCCAGCTCAAGAGAATACCCTGACTGGGCGAGCCGCTTGATGATGCCCTCTCTTCGTAGATTTGTAGCTCCCACTGATACGCCAGCAGCATAACTTTCAGGAAGAGCCCATCTGGGAAGGTCGTCTTCGGGAACGTGGATGAGTAGCCACTCGAGAGTCTCTTCTCGATCTTTGCAATACTCCACCGCCTCTTCCACATGACTTTTCCGAAAACTGAGCTTACTGAGTTCAGCAATAATAGCTTCCTTTTGCGGTTTGGACATCTGAACGTCGTTGGGATTCCACTTGACACCAGTCCGTAGTAGAGTCTCGAGCTGTGCTCTTGTCTTCTTGCCCATTTCGACCTTGGGCGCAGTGCTCCATCCCTTCATGATGTTTGACGATCGGCCGTCTCCTTTTCCACTATTGCTCATAAGGACCAGTCCGGATGCACCAGGCATGGCAGCAGCCTTTGCTTTGGCAGCTTCGATTTCCTTCCTTTTTTTATCTGCCGCAGCTTTGGCCTCTTGACGCTCCTGAAGTGCCTTGAACGGGTCCGGCTCATACATCCAAGCTTTCCCCTCCTTCACGTCTTCTGCCTTGAGTGCCTGGAAATCTTTCCACAGTGATTTGTGTTCAGGTGGAAGAACAGTGTGTTTGTTCTGCATGCTACAGACTCTAAAGAGAGCGTATGTTGCCGCAGCATGCTTGGCCTCGATGGCTGTAGACCGCGTAATCAAATGCTTATGGCTTGCTGGAATCTTGAAGGGGTCGAGTCTGGTGATTTGCTGTGTCTTGGGATCCCTTGCGCTTAGTGTAACCCAGACCGAGAAACCCTCGGGGGTCTTTTTGGTGTCGTAGTCGGGTCTTTCCCACCGTTGCTTCTGACAGTACTCGCTGAGCAAGTTGACTGGGAGCTTTCCCGTCCATGAAGAGCCGCCGATGAGCTGCTTCACAGTAGGCTTAGGAGGGCCTGAAGGTGGTGCTGCTTCAGGAGTTGGAGTGCCACCTTTCTGTCCTTTCTTGCCTTTGCCTTGATCCTTAGGCGCAGTAGAGGGCATGGGGTCAGAAAGATCTATACCGGCACTGGTCTTTCCTTTGCCCTTCTTGACCATGATGAAGACGGATGGTTTGTTGCCGTGAGGTTGATGTTGTAGAATGAATATTGTCTAGGTCGGATTGGCGATTAATTGGTGGAGCTCTACACGCAACGCAGTAGCCAACCTTGTATCGAGTTTGATGGACTTAACCAAGTGTAGTGGCTTAGAAGCGCCCGATCGGAGAGTAATATCGGCCTTTTTTTTTTTCTCCATTCTGAATTTTGGAGTATCTCTCATGGTTATTTTAGTGCTCCGTTGCCAGGAGTTTGTTTGCTCTTCCAGAACCATCATATTATTGCCTGGGCAAAACCACTGGTTAGGACTCTGATAGATCGCACTGTAAGCCGCATGATGTTGTGGTATATTTGCACAGTGCTAGAATAAACACAACCCGAAAAACTTCTTACCCCCACCATACAGCACCTTACTGTAACTACAAGTACCTTAGGTAGGTAGTTGTACGTTTGTACATATGTGACTCGCTATTGTTATTCAAGTGATTTTCAAGCCTTGATGTTACGAATTCCACTACATAGCTTCCTTCACCGGACATTCAATCAACAGTCACAACAGATCATAGCTGAGGAGCAAGGACACTTTGTAATTCTTTTTTATTCACTACGGTTGGTTATTTTGGACCAGATTCACCACCACTTGGCAGTAAATCCCCCGTAATTTCGAGCTTCACCATCTCGGAAGCCCTGATGCACTAGCATGGCTTCTCCAAAGCGCCCGTCATCGATTGACGTTGCTTTGCACTTCAGCGGTAGTCCTGCGCAAGTCACATGTGCATGAACACCACCCCATGATGCCTTGCGTACACACGTAAACTCGCCAACGCCTGCAGCTTCTCTTACACTCCTGGCCGAGAAGCTCAACGCCTCCGCAGACTCCGCTCTCGCCTCACTCTTTCACTCTCAGGCTGGAGCTTTCAAGCTACCATAGGGCCTGTAAATTGCAGGGATTGTGTTTCCCTAGCATAAACCTTCCAGATACATTAAAAAGACGCGGTAGGGTTGTGATATCATGGGAATGGGGGATAACGACAGTCGGGTAGAACTGTTCTGGGCATGGGGTGTTATGATGGTGCTATGTCTTAAAAGGGTTCTGGATTGCTCCACGTTTTGCATATCCTGTCCGAGATTTTCAACCCAGGTGAACGAGGCTTTACATGTCCATGGCATCGCTGCCCTTGGCAAAGTCGAAGCCTCCTGAGGGGGCAGCGCCATTGGTACCGAAGCCGAAAGTGCCGTTGGGGCCAGCGGGTTGCTGGGCCATACCCTCATCCGCGTTCTCCTCGTCGTCAGAGAAGTACTTCTCAATGATGTTGTAGGCTTTCATGTAAATCTCCTCGTTGGCGTTGTTCTGGCAGTCATGAATCTTCTCCATGCCACCGCACTCCTCGATGAAGAGGGCATATCGGTTGATAGAGTCGCCGCCCTCACCAGCGGCCTGCTTGTCGAGGTCGCCAATCTTGAGGATGTTCTCAAGACCGTCCAAGGCGACTTGAATGATCTTATTGTCGGGGCAGCCGAGGAGATCGCACAGGGGCTTGATGCAGCCCTGGGCAACCAAGTAACGAATCTGCTCCGGCTTCTGCAGACCACCAGAAGTGGCGTTGCTGATAGCCCAGCAGGCCTCCTTGCGGGTCTTGAGGTCACCATTCTGCAGAAGATGGATCAGAGGGGGGACGATGTTGGCATCGATAACAGCCTGGATCTGAGAAGAGTTTCCGGCAGTGATGTTGGAGATGGTCCAGCAAGCCTCCTTGCGAATGCCATCCTTAGTAGAGCTGAGGAGAGAAAGGAGGCAGGGCAGTGCACCGCAGTTGATGATAACCTGGGTCTGGACGTCGTCACCCGTGACAATGTTACCAACGGAACGCAGGGCGGGAGTTTGCACCGAGGTAGAAGCGTGCATGAGCAGCTCCACAAGTCGGCGAGGGATGCCAGCCTCAATAACGGCCTGGATCTTGTCGTTGGATCCATCAGACAGGTAGGAGATAGCCCAGCAGGCATCAATCAGGACCTCATCGTCAAGAGAGTAAACTAGCTTGGAGAGAACAGGGAGAGCAGGGGCAATCTAGTAGTGTCAGCTTGCGTTCGCATTGTTCGATACATGTCAACTTACAGTGGTCCAGTCAGGCTGAGGAGTCTTGCCGCGGCAGAAGTTGCTAAGGGTCCAGGTAGCATTGCGGAGCATGCTCAACTTGCGGCTGTCGCCGAGAAGGTTAAGAAGAGGCTTGAGGGCGCCACAGCTCAGAACATAGTCACGACAGTGAGGGCTGTCGCCAGCAATGTTGCCGAGAGCCCAGACGGCCTGTTCCCGCACATCGGGCTCAGGGCTAGCAAGAAGCTCGACGAAGATTGGGACAGCACCAGCCTCGATGACGACTTGGGTCTGGGTGGCGGAACCGGAGGCAATGTTGGTCAGGGCCCAAGCAGCCTCGAACTGAACGAGGGTGTGAGGGGATCGCAGGAACTCGACGAAGCGGCTAACAACACCAGTCTTGATGACCTCCTCGATCGGGGGATTGCGCTCCTTGGAAAGGAGTTTCCGGAACTTGGTAGTGGCTTGGATCTGCGAATCGATCTGGTCTGAGAAGACGCCTTGAACCATCTGGGGAAGGTCCTCGTTCAGCTACAAGCAGGGGTCAGCAAAGTCTATCGAGAGATATACAGCAAGGGCTGCGCTATTTGCAGGCATCCTAGAGACAGTAGAGCTGTAGAGCGAGACGTGAGCGTCACTGCAATAGTTGTCGGCTCTTGCTCAAGTCTGCCGACAGAATGTGGGGTTATGAGATGTGAGTATTTTCCCCCACATCACAGGCGGGAGGGACTGGGCGAAACGATGGCAACAAGTTTTGCGCAACAGCAGGCAAAGCCAGCAGCTTCAAAACGATACAAAGACTGAAGAAGAGAAAGGCACGTACCTGAGACTCGGTAGGAGCGGACTCATCATCGCTATCGGGGGCGGCACCAAGAGAGGCGCCAGGACGGTTCTCACCGGTTCCAATACCTCGTCGCTTGGCCAAGTTCTCCTCACGCTTAGCCTTTCGAATCTCGACTTGCTGCTCCTCACGACGACGACGGAGCTCTTCAGGCTTGAAGGTGTTCTTGGCCTTGAACTGAGTACGGCGATGCTCGGGGATGTATCGCTCAGCCATGGTGACTGCTATTGTTTTGATGCGAGGGGGGCGTTGGTAGGTAAACAGCAGTAAATTATTGGTGCGGGGGGCAGCACGAGTGGGAAAAGTTGTAAATAAGACAGCTCAGCGTCTGGGTGCAAAAGCTGGCTCTGGTAGTTGGAGAGTATCTCGAAGGAGAGAGAGAAGATGGGAAGAGGGGAAAAAGGAGAAAGGTTTGTTGTTGATGTAAGATGGAGAAAAAGATGTCTTGGTTTGGTCTGGTCGGCCGGGGACTAGGAGGGCGTTGAAATGATTGACCCAGCAGGCGAGTCTTTCTTTGGGAGACAGTGATTCTGCTAAGGCAGCTAAGCCTAAAAAGAAGTCACTATCGCCTGTGCCAAAATAAGGGCCCCAGTCGAGGTGCTTTCAGCCTCAGGCATCATTGGTATATAGTAACCTTAGCTGGATATATTGTGCAATGAGACAGAGATACTCGTTGCTGAAGTGGATTCTAATGAAGAAGAAGGGTCCTTTCCCCCTATCCACTTATGAAGAAGGTAAACAAAGCAACGATGAGCATTTGGTCAAGTAGCATGCTTGATAGTAGGTACTTTGAGTACCCATTACAGCAACAGTTATCAATTATGTACTTGTACTCTCCTTGTCTGCCTGATCACTAAAACTGACTCTTCCTTGCTGAGCCCAAAAAAATTTGATTCCTAGGCTGTCTCAAATGTAAGTTTGCCACGATGTGGTGCAAATTTCAATCACATGTAAGAGCACGTGCCCTCGCGATGCAATTTGGAGGGGGATACCTCTTAACGCGTCCAGGCCTTCTCTATCAAACGCGTCTCACAGGCTTTTTCTTTACCATGCAGCGTCACGTCCAAGCTACTTGAACACCTAACACGATCGCGCAAATCGACAACGTACTAAGAACTGTTCTCCTTTCTTGAACATTTCGCTTATGACGCGGGGCTTGCTTCGCTGTTTCTCCATCACCTTCAAATGTCAGCGCTGTCAACGCTTCCAGGATTCGTCACAATTCTTGACATCCTGAACGGTAAAGTCCAAGCGCATGACTTCGTCAATGTAATCGGTCTCGTTGTTGATTTTCGTGTCCCCATTGAAACGAAGGGTAGAGGTAAGAAACTCCTTCGCTGGCCTGTCTTCTTCACTAACACACACGCAGACTGGAAATGCCAAATCCGACTTTACGACTCTTCCATTGAAGATGATCATTCAGTCTCCCTCAACGTTTTTCGCCCTCAAAGCGAAATGCCACAAGTAAGCTGTGGCGATGTTGTGCTCATCCGCCAAGTCAGGGTAAATCTTGGCTGGGTCTCTGCTGGCGCAGAACTTGTACTGACTATCACAAAAGGTTCAACGGTTCGGAATAGATTTGTACTCACTCTTAACCCATAAATTAACTACGATCTCAATCTATGAAGCCTCGAAAATCCCCAAACCTCCGGGCGAAGCCTCGTGTGCTCTTCGCTCTCCCAGCAGTCGCAAGGATGTCCATCCCGATGACAAGACAAACACGTTCGTTTCCAAGATGTATCACACCATCAACAGATATCGCCTACCTGATCAAGTTGACTTTGAGAGCATGGTAATGGCCTCCGCCAACGTCAGGGGGAAGTTCAGCCTGCTGGAAGACGTCAAAGAGGGGCAGTTCTGTGATATAGTCGTCCAAGTGGTTAGGCCGCCTCACGATGCAGGCAATAACGTGACTTTATGGGTTAGCGACTACACGGAGAACTCATTATTTTACCCCTTCAAGTTCAACACCGAAATTCTTGGGCGAGACGGTGATCCATATGGCTACACTGACAAGTTTACTGTGCCTGCTGCGACAACCTACTGGCCAGGACCCTATGGGAAAAGATGCTTGCAAATCAGTTGCTGGGAACCACACGCAACCGCAATTCGTGAAGACAAAATTGCACGCTCTACATGGGTCATAATTCGAAACTTGCAAATCAAATTGGGTCATAATGGTGCCAATTTGGAAGGATATTTAAGAGAAGACCGGGGTGCTTTTGGACCAAAGATTGGTATCCAGCCGCTGGACTCAACAGGCGATTCTGAAAACATCGATCCGCGTGTAAAAGAGGCGTTACGAAGAAAGCGACACTATGAGCGACTAAGACAGCACCAGCTCAAAGATCTGACAGAAGCTAGCAAAGCAGGACAGAAGCGAAAGGCCGGTTTAGCATCTGATGCTGAGCCAAAGAAACAAAACTCCAAAGCGAGACGAAGGGCAGACCGGAAATTGAAACAAGCCCAAGCTCGCGCCAATGGAGAAGAAGAGGAAGACGCAATTCATGTGGCAAACTTGAACCCACAAGGTATGTATGTGTCCAGGGTTGATCATCACAAATGCTAACGATTCTCTGAGTGAAATGCGAAAACCAAGACAAGCGCCTTCATGCTCTCTCTGAAATAATGAACTTTGTGCAACACGAGACTACCATCGACGGACAACCTGTGAAACTCCAGCTACCCTTCGTAAACCTTAACCACCGCACCAGTGTTCGAGTTGTTGACTTTTCCCCATCAAAGCTCGTGGATTTTGCTCGCCCACTAAAGCCCTCAGAATTCGATTCTATTTCGGACGACGGCGAGGAATCAGTATCAGGCAGTGGTTCCGAAGATGACGACGAACAGACAGGTCAGACAACGATAGAAGACTTCGCCAAGAAGAGGAAATGGGAATGGCGCTTCTTCTTGGAACTCGAGGACGCCGCGGTCTCTGATAAGCAGGAAAAGCGAAAAGTTTGGGTAGCAGTGGACAATCATGCTGCCCAGTGTCTCGTCACTCTCGATGCGTCCAACTTGAGAGGCGATGAAGAAACACTGACCAAGCTTCGCGAAAAGATGTTTCTCCTATGGGGAAACTTGGAAGAGAAGAAAGAAGCCGCCCAAGAAGCAGCAAGAAAGGGACAACCCCCCTGCGACAGCGATGATGAAGACCAGGAACGTCCTGAAAGCGTAGGATCACGCAAAATACAATTGACGAATCGCCCGTTTTCATGCTGCATCCAACAATACGGCATCAAGGTTGCCGAACCAGACCCTGCAAAGGCCAACGCTGGAGAAGGGAAACGATGGCAGAGAATGTTCCGCCTCTTTGGCACAATGATTGCAGGCTAGCGTGTATGAAAACTATTGTCGGGATCGAAAAACTGCAAGGGAACGGTGTTTTGACCAAAGGGGAGTCAAGATGGCGTTTACATGCTG
This sequence comes from Fusarium sp. NRRL 66182, assembly GCA_013266265.1. Lineage (NCBI taxonomy): Eukaryota > Fungi > Ascomycota > Sordariomycetes > Hypocreales > Nectriaceae > Fusarium > Fusarium sp. NRRL 66182. Next base: position 74,865 of record JABFAK010000098.1, on the reverse strand, counting down.
GTGCGCTCATGCACAATTCAGTGTTTGAGGACAAAACACAGCGAGAACATAGGCGCAAGTGACTTTGATAATGTAACGGCAATAATATTTACATACGCACTCTTTGGGTGCCTCTTTAGGCCTTCGTAGCATACCCAGACTCCGACATGCAAGTCCAAAAGCTACGGGACTACATACACAGAAAAGAAAAAGGGATTGGCTGAAATGTCTCAAGCTACAGCCCGTATTCGCCTAAAAGAGGAATGTAAAACAACATAGATTCCCGCCAAGCAATGAAATAGTATGTATCCACCATGTACATATGCGAGGTCAGCCTCGGCATGTTTTAATCCCCAATAACTTCATCGTCTGATTCGTGAGCTGGTCGTTCCGCTTCTTCGTCTTCATTTTCATCATCGTCCTCGATCGGATCTTCCTCCAAGAGACCCTTCCGGCGGAGATCCTCCCGTGAGCCCTCCTCAGGGGGTGGTGTATCATCAAAGATATCATCCTCGTCCTCGGGTACGACGGTGGCTTCACTCAGTTGTGCCTTTTGGGGCTTTGCAGAGGTCGCGGGGTGTGCGCTGACAACCTTCTTCCTTGTTCGCTCGGCAAGCTTCTCTTCGTCCAAGTAGGCGACGACTTCTTTGAAGTTGTGGCCAAGTTTGTTCTGGTTGCGGAGTAGACGCCGCCGTAGCTTGCCTGCTTGGGAGCCTCGGTTGTCTACAAGACGTGCTGTGATGACGAGAACGTACTTCGCCGTGAGTTCGCAAAGGGCTTTCTCGGCCTTGAGTTCGGCGGCGAATCGCTCTTCCTCGGAAAGACTCTCATCTTCCTCTTCATCCTCTTCATCCTCGTCGTCGGCCATGGGATCTTCGTCCTCGGCTGGTTCGTTTAACGTCTTGTCCTTCTTTGCCTTCTTGGCATACTGTCGCTCAGCACCGTCAAAAATGGCAATCAACTCGCCAACGAGGCCTGGCTCAATTTCTTGAATCAAAGCCTTGTATTTATCACCTTCTGTGGACTGTGATGCAGAGCTTGACGATGGACGAAGCCGCTCAATCGTTGGTCGCAGTGTTGCAAAGGTGAGGTGAAGGTCGCAAAGGCTTCCGGTCGCGAACAATCGCAGCTGGTCTATGGCGGCGCGTGATGAAAGGGTTTCGATGAGGTGTCTGCGGAAAGTCTGGCGAAGAAGTGACAGGCGATCGAGTTCGGCGTCTGAGATACTACCGCCTGTTGATGAGAGAAGATTGGAGTATCCACGGGTCTTCCACATAAAGTAGAACTGGCAGGCTTTGATAGCAAACGACACCACCTCATCCTCAAGGTCATCGATATCCTGGTCATCTAGAGGTTCGTACTTGCCCCGGTGGACAATGTTGGCTAGGATCTGAATCACAGGTGTCGCTGTTGATTCAGAAGAATCCCCCTCGGCTTCCAGGACGTCGACACAATCCGAAATACTCGCCAGCTTGCTGATCTTGAGCAGGACAGTTGATAGCTCTCTGAGAGGTGATTCTGCTAGGTTGCCTCTCGACGAAAGCTCACAGGTCTTGTCAAAGTTGTGCAGAGCTGTAACCACATTCTCCCACAAGGTTGAGAGCTTACTATCTGTCAGTTCTTCCAATTCTTCGTACTGTCGGGAATGCAGTAGTGCAGTCTTTGCTTCGGACAAAACTCTCTTATCATCGTGTCTGTTAAACTGCGTGACGATCTCATCGAGCAATTTCTCGTATTTGTTTGCATCTTGTCGTAGTTGCCGGAAAAGTTCAAGATTGAGAAAGTGTGCCAGGCGAAGAACGATCGCTGCTGTGTCTGGCTCTGCTCCAAACTTGCTGAGGAGCTCGGGAATGACGGTGACCAGTTCTCCCGCAGTTTCCTCAGGGCTAATGCTTACATCTTCCTCCTTCTCTTTAGCTGAGTGATGCTTCTTCTTTGCCCTGTCATGTTCACTTGGATGCGCCAAGCTCGACTTCACTGCGGAGCTCAAGACATCCAAAAGTATCGACTCCTCGGCAGGCGTGGGGGCAACCGCCTTCTTGAAGGCGATCATTGTGTTGTTGCCCTTGGATTTTGATTTTGAACTGGTAGTATGATCAAACAGAAGATATTGGGCCAACACAGTCCACCGCTTGATCTCATCCACCTTGTCGTAGAGGACCTGGGAAGCCAGAGAGATTCTTGTGTCTGGGACAACTGACTCTAGGAGATCTACAGCAACATCTAGGCCTAAGATTTGGCCACTTTGGTGCTCGTCCTCAATCTGGTTATCGTAGATAGCGAGAGTTTCGGCCAGACACTTCAAATCAACCCAGTCAAAGCGAGGCTCATCAAGAGGAGGGGGAGGTTCGTCATTCGCGCTAGGTATCTCTTCCCTGATGTCTGAGGCGCCGAGTTCATTCACCTTTTCGTTAATAGCGCCCTTGGTGCAAGCTACAAAGAATCCCACAACTGCCTTTCGGATTCGAAGCTCATTATCAAAAATAAGCTTGCCAATGGCATCGATCTCTTCGGCTTCCAGCAAATCTTGATCGCGAAGAACGTCAATGACGCCGATCGCGGCTACACGAACAGAAATATCCAAGTCTTTACAAGCCATCTCGACTAGACGCGGACGGAAGCGGTCGATGAAATGGCCAAGTTGGGATGCGTCTCTTTTGAAGACCCTGGTGAGCTGCTTCAGAACCTCATGCCGAGTGGGTGCGTTGGTATCCGACAGCATCCAGCCAAGATAGCGAAGGTAGCCAGGCTCTAGAAAAATAGTCGGCAAGGATATGATCCAGTTTCCAAGTGCTTCCACACACTCGGTCCTAATCTTGGGGTCAACATCGCGGTAACGGTGAACAAAGACAGTGTCGAAAAAGGACTGGATCGCCTCGGTACAGACTTTGCGGTTGTTGTTAGTCTTTTCCACATCGCGCTGTGTTCCAGCTGCCGATTTGCCCTTGGCGTTTGGATGGCTGAGTCTGTAGTCAAGTTTATTGGCAACCGTGACCAGTCCGGTTTGGACTGATAAGGAGATGGTGGTTGCGGTATGGCGGAAAGGTCGGAGCGATGAGGAGGACATGCTAGCCAACCATGCGTGAAGATTGTCAATCAGGCTTTCGTCTTTGTACATGAAGCTACCCTCGTGCATAGCCAAGACGAGGTCTTGGAAGAAGGCGATGAGTATGTCTCGGAAGGATCGTGTATGCTTGGTTCTGGAAATGAGAGGATAGTCGGTGATTTGTTGCTGCGATATTGTCAGCCTCCCTATGTACTTGACAGCTACGGTGCAACACTACCTCTTGATACACGCTCTGAAGATCTGCCAGCCTGCCAGTGATGTTTTCTGGATCTCGAACATCATCTTCTGTGATGAGTTGATCACAGCCAGCGGACTGTAAGATGCAATTCACTAGATCCGTAAGGGCCACGGCTTCGTCATTTTGGTAGTTCTTCAGCCATTCTCCAGCTATTGATTTGGTGGATTCACCACTTTTCCCGAACAGATCGGCTAATTCACGTCAGTAAACAAGGTAGAAAGCGCGTAGAAGCGAGAATGCGCCTACCATAGAGTCCGATCCCATTCTTAACCACATCATCAATCCGGACGGTCTTCTTTGGTCTGCTTGGGAGGCTTTTGGCGGCGTGGGTAATTCGTGCAGGTCGCAGGGGTTGCGATCCGTTAATCTTTGGTTTTTTGGAAGAATGCTTCTTTGCACGACTTGTTTGCGACGCCTTCTTCCTGGAGCGCGGGGCGGGATGGTCCTCATCACTTTCATTGTCGGGCTCATCGCTCATCTCCTGATCCGAACCAGGCGCTTCATTTTCAGCATTCTCTGGCTCGTCGTCGTCGTCGTCATCGTCGTCATCCTGGTCGCCTCGTTTGCGCTTTGAGTTTGTGGATTGGGATGTAGCTTCAGGTGTGAATTTAGCTGGCGCACGCACGACGCGTCCCGATCGTCGACGCGTTGTAGCATCGGGGTCGGGAGTTGGGCTCGCGTTGTTGTCCATGGTTTCTCTCAAAGGCGGTCGCGAAATTGGCATTGGATATATCAAGGCTCGGTATAAAGAACCCTCGGGGCGAGGGCGTCAATGGTGTTTCTGACCACTTTGGCGCGTCGAATGTCGCGTGGAGTAGAGTTGAGTAATAGTGAATGGAGACGGTGATGACGGCGCAAGCTATTGTGGAAGGTGGGTGGGTGGTGCCTGGTTCCTTTACCACGGGTGAACATCGGGGGCAGGGGATCGCCTGAAGCTTCCTTTCTAACTCGGGCAGGAGGTGACACAAAAGTCGACTCTGTATGTACCCACTAAAAGGGCATTCATGTTCATGATAGGTACTAGGTATATAGGTACTGATCTAAGTAGGTACTCTTATTTGCACTTGTGATTTCATAACCAAGGTACCTTAATATTTGAGAAATATCTGGTACTAAGATAGACTTTACAAGGCTACTGTATACCTACTACCTAATTAAAAGACTCTGATTCATGCCATTCTACAATACTAACCAGCTACCTACATAAGTACCTACTTAACTAGAGGCAGGTATAAAAAGGCACTTCGTCTGGTTTATTATGTCATCCTCAGTCACATTCTCAGCTTCAAGTGGGTCATCTGCCACTTCTCAACCAACAGCGTCGTCTCTGTTATCTAATAGAGACCCTGACCTTGATCGTGTTCCCTGTCCCTCAATCGTAACAGGCCACGGCACTTGAGTAATGATCGTGCATCAACATGGAGACGTTGTTTCTTACTTACTGTCTTTACCCAATAAAACTATCTTTATTTTTTAAAAAGAAAAAGAAAAACCTGCCTTTTCCCTTCACTCTTTCATTAAAATCATTGTCATAAAATACTTTGATCATGAACTCACCCTTTCCTCCATCTTCCTCATCTCCCGGCGACGGCCGCGTCGTCGTTGGCCTGCTTCCTGCAGGTGAAAGCGCTCTGGAGACAATGACCTACCAATATCCATTAAAGTTGATATCACCAGCTCCTTCATCAAGTCAACCGAGCACCCTGGTGTTCCTATTATCCTATGGTGGAGGTCTTGTTGCTGGCGACGGCGTCAATCTGTCTGTTCACGTCAAGCCGCAGGCCAAGCTCAGTATTGCTACCCAAGGTCACACAAAGGTCTTCAAGTCGCCGTCAACAGACGTCATCACAACGCAAAACTTGGACGTAACTGTCGACGACGATGCTGCCATGTGCCTTCTCCCGGACCCTGTTCAACCATTCGAAGATAGCGTGTACGCCCAAAAGCAGATATTCAAGCTCAAGAGTCAGGCTTCACTCTGTCTCTTAGACTGGGTCACTCAAGGACGCGTGGCCCGCGGAGAGAACTGGAGTTTCAGGAAATGGTCAGGGCGCAACGAAATATGGCTGCAAACCCCCGAAGGAACAGGTGCCGACAGACTTCTGGTTCGAGACTCGATTATCCTGTCCAGAGAAGCAAGCAGATCCGTTGGTCGAACATTGCCGGAAATGATGCAGCATATGGCCATATCTGGAACCCTCATACTACGAGGAGCCAAGACGAAGTCTTTAGGGGAATTCTTTCAGACCGAGTTTGCCGCGCTTCCCCGCATCGGGGCTAGGGATTTCCGGTCTCCAGAAGCCATGGCGCAGGACAACGCAAACATATCTGATCATGAGTTTTGGCGGTCACAGAGATTAGAAAGGGAGAAAGAAGGCGGTGTGTTATGGTCTGCCGCCAATGTTCGAGGGTGCGTGGTAGTCAAGTTTGGGGCCAAGACGGTAGAAGCTGGAAGACATTGGATTGGATCAATGATCATCCAAGAAGGAAGCATCGCCTCAGAGTTTGGCGAGAAGGCACTGATGTGTCTTCGGTAAGACGGAACGTTTATTACATCTAACCAAAGACTATGGTTTTCTGCCCATTGAGCCCTTTTCAAGAGTACATCGGCTTCCGTTTAGACAATCGATCTATTGCGATATAGTACGAGTCACTTCTGGTTCATCACATTTCAAATCATATACACTACATACGGCAAATGAAAGAGGCGACACTGCGAACAAAAGTCATGCTCAATTGCGTTGCTACATAACTGCGACCCTCACAGCAGCGTTTGTAACTGCTGACGAATCGATGTTCATCTTAGCCACTGCTTTAGCTTGCCACAGTTTGAGCAAGGCCAGAACCGCGACGTTCGCCCAATCTGGTCTCACTTGTCCCGATGCTCCAGGACCTACGAAACGGAACCATCCAGAAGAAAATTTGTGGTTGAACTTTGCCGGTTGACTGAATTGGGGTATCGGCCTGAAGCCCTTGCCTGCATCTCTGCCTATAATGCCACCGATTCAGTATCCCTCGGCACTTAACCAATCAAAAATATCGCCAATTACATCGCCACTCACATCGAATCTGATGTAATCTCCGCCTGAGGCCTTCATCTCGCTGAACCGTCCATCTGACCAGTCCACGTTTATTCGACTTCCGATGGTGCAAGATTCTGGCTGCACCCTCGACAGCCATAAGTCTGTCCATTGCTATACGGACTGTCTTGCCAGCTTGTAAAGCCGCAGAAGGAGGCTGGACGTCCTGCAGGTCGCCCGCAGCCTGTGCCTGAAACGAAACCAGCTCCAGTCCACACGAGTTCTGAGCTATTACAAGAGCCATAGGAAGAAGATAGCCTCCCCGAAGGCTGACCACATCCTGAGCTAGAAACAAAGTCAGCACAAGTCCAGACAGGCTCGGAACTGCTACATGCGGATCCAGCAACGCCCATGATGACAGTTTATTATTGAATGTTTGAGGATTGACAGATAAGGCGTGAGCTTGATCAACATAGATTGTTAGCCTTATGATACAGTACAACCAAAGGGCTCAGATAAGGCGAGTTTATAAAGATAAATCCTCGTAACTCTCCTCCTTCTTGATGTCTTGTTTGCTCCATGTATGTAAGTGAAGTTATGGCTGAAGCTAACATCAAATACTGGCCAATCAAATCTCAGCCTAACTTCCTAATCAGGAACTACATTGCGCTTCTGATCGGACGCGCCATCTCTACCTATGCTATTCTCTAAACATGGATGCTTACCTAAAATGGATAAGGCTGACACTTGAGGTTCAACCCAGATCATTCTAGTGATTAGGCGAAGGTGATTGGTCGATTTGAGGTGGGAATATTAAAAGTGTCATACAGCAGTCAGATTGAATTAATACATCTCTTTATAAGGGGCAATGAGCAGACATCATTAACGTACACGAACGAAGCTACAACTTATATATGTTAGATTTATACTTCTTCTTATTGACACCGTTGTGTCATTAGCACTTGGTAATGGCATGCTGTATATGTAGATGGTGATTAATTGTTAATGGGCCTAACCTTGAAAGGAAAAATCATATGGGCGGTGAACATGCGACGATGGCAGAAACTGGTCCCCCACCATGCCCGCTCCCCACTTTCTCACTTTCATACGAAACTTCAACCAAATTTTTGTAAGCTTCATCCGAGAAACGACGAGCAATTGCCAACGAAAATTACCGCCTATTTTGCTATCAATTCGCCCTCAGGACGTTCAATATTAATAGGATATGAATCGCGGGAGGGCATCGGCCCGGGGCACCCGGAGAGGCGCTGGCGCCGCGAATACACGAGCAAGCGGCGAGAGCAGCGCAGGCCCCTCGACCGCCTCAGCAGCTACCGGTGCCGTCTCAGGCAGTGCGACTACAGCTTCTCAGATTCTACCAAGCACAACGGCTCGTGGAGGTGCCACGACCCGAGCGACAAGAGGTCCCGGAGCTAGTCGCTTTAGACCCAAGAACGTCCGTCGAGATGAGGCGGAACGAGATAGCTTAGCTCGGCAGGAGGAGCAAAAGGCCAATGAGAGAGCAGCAGACGAGCGCAAAGCTCGAGGACGCTCGCGGTTCAGGAGCAAAAGGAGTCGCGGCGATGCTATGGGCAGGGGTGGCTTTGGTCGAGTAATCTCTGGAGCCAGCGGGCCTTTCTCTTCCGGCGCATCAAGTAAGCCAAAGGGGATACTCTAGCGCACTGAAAAGTCACTGACAGATATAGGCTCTGGCGGACGAGGAGGTGGAGGCTGGTTCGGTGGCGGCGGCAGTGGAGGAGGTGGTGGCGGAGGTGGCTTCGGACGAGGTTTCAAGTCAGACTCTAAACCTGGCTTTGCTCAGGCGGCACGATACCGCGAAGCTCGAATCAATGCGGATAAGCTCCATGTTCATACACCCGACGAGGATCTCGATAGCGAAGATGAGGCCATGATGGAGGCGCTCAATGCTCGAGTTGTCAACGTGCTTCCAATGGGTATATATCGACGAGAGCACAAGGATGAGGGTGTTGTCGTGGCCACCACAGCAGAATTGGAGGCCGCAGAAAATGCTCAGACCCCTCCTCCTCTTCCTTCGGCAGCCAAAGAGGAAGAAAGCCTATGGGTGGACGGCGACGCAGGGGAGCCGCAGCCAATAGACGAAAACACAGAAGACGGTGGCATCTGGGACAATGACTCAAAGCCTTCAGTCATCAAAAAGGAACCAGGTCTCGATGATTCGATGGATCTGGATATTGAAACGAAGCCGGATACAGAAGAGAAGGCCAAGCAGCCAGCCGAGACACCGAAGCCACAGACTAAGAAGTCAAACCAAGACTCGGAAGAGCAGATGATCCAAGCAGATTTAGAGATTCTCGCCAACGAACTTGGCGCTGTCGAGATTGCAGAAGGTGAAGAGGACAAAACTGAAGACACCAGCAACAAGGACGGCCGCATGTACCTATTCCAATTCCCTCCTGTTCTACCTCCTCTCAAGCAGGTCGCTCAACCCAAACCTGTTAACAAAGTCAAGCCCGAATACAGTGAAGGCGAGGATAATGTTCTCGAATCAACACCAGCCGCAGCCGACGCGGACCATGTGGACCTCACCCAAGATGCCAACGCTTCAGGCTTCAACCTGCCTGGGTTTGAAGACCCAGAACAAAAAGCCGGTTTCATGTCAAGCTTGTTATCGTCAGGCGGCATGGTCGGCCAACTCAAGGTGCGCAAATCAGGCCGTGTAGAAATGGACTGGGGCGGTAGCACCATGGAGCTGAGCCCCGCTGCCGGCATGAACTTTTTGACAACAGCCGTCATCATCGAGGAGAACGACGAAAAGCCCCGACCAGGCGTTATTGGGGGTGAGAGTATTGGCATGGGCAAGATCATGGGTCGCTTCGTCCTCGCGCCAAGGTGGGATGAGGAGGAGGAATGGGAGGTCTCATCTGAAGATCTCAGGATAGAATAATGTCGCGCATTGTAGTGCGTGGGCCTTCAACATCATGCGATTAACTAGACGGATATGCTTCAGCCAGTGGTCTAGCGAGGAGCAATCGGCCAAGAACAAAGAAAGATACCCAAACTATTACCAAGTACTTCGCATTCACACTCTATTTCATGTTATTCAAGACCGCACGATCTCTTCCGGCAATCAAGGAGCCGATACGGATATATCTCAATCAACGGCTGCAAATACCGAGGACTGGGGGAATACCTCAGACGAGGTGCCAAAGTCGATGTCCCAATTGCTAAGCTCGTAGCTATAGAACTGGTGGATTATCTTGAATACTAGAAATTGAAAACCACTCGAGTTTTGCCAAATGCCCTGGCTCGTAGCCCTTTTGAACAACCTCTCCTTTAGAGGTCAAATGAAACTGTCTTTTTACACTCTAAACCCAACCTTTTTAGCGCCTTTAACCGCCCCTTTACCTCCCATGCAACTAAACCTCCCAGTAATAATACTCGATGCTGTGTCGACGTAGAAAGAAACTGGCCGTATCTGGTCCTGCCATCTACGATAGATATCATAAGCCCGTTCCTTTTGGACCTCTGCCAATACTGTGACGTCCGAGATCTTGACTTTGTGCCTCAAGGTCATGGATTTGATCATAGGAGTTCGAAGCAGAGTAGTCTGTGTGGCTTCGATAAGGCGACAAGGGCGCAGATTTGTTGCTTTGTATCACCAATGTCTCACTCTTGACAGTGCTTTCTTGGCTCGGTGAAAGAGGATCATCAGATAGTCTTTGGGAACATAGGTTATCAATGTCGTTCGGATAGGGTAGAGTATTTGTATCGCTTTTAGGCTCAACGTTGGTTAGAGGGACGTCGTTGAGACCGAAGCCTGGCATAATCCTAACACCAGACTTGGAGCGCTTTACGTGAGACCGCGCAGCAGCAGAGTAACCTGTACCATAAGTGTTTTCGGTCGACTCAAAGCCTTTGATCTTCATGGCGCGCAGGAGCGGTCGAATGGTAGCTAGACTGGATGCGACAATGGCGACGCCAGGTTCTATCAACGTCCAAACCATGGCATTAGTTCCAGCAACTGGGGAAAGGAAAAGTCAGCAGAGGGCATATCAAACACTTGGAGCCACTAACAAAGAATATCGTGGGTGTCGGTAAGGTCGGCAAGAAATCGTAGGCGGACAAGGGTTGCAAGACTGGCACTTAATGATATGTCAAAGATGATATTCAAGAGACAAAAAATTCTACTTACAATATTCCAAGACCCAGAATAATGATGACAGTTACCTTGGCCTGCTTGGTCATTTTGACTGACCATAGCATTGGTATCGGCAGAAGAGCCTGTGAATGATAAGTACCTTGCATAAAACTGAATACGGCGCAGGATCTTCACTTACATAGAGCCAGTCAGACAAAACCGTCATGGCACTAATAGCATAAGCAGCTGCAATAATCTGGTCTGAAGAGACGCAATGGCCATCTGTGATTCTAAAGTCCCATTGCATCTCGACTGGATTACATTGGAACAGGTTCCAGAAGAAGAGAACAATGCTCCAGATGCCGACAATGACTAGGCTGACACGAATAATCCAAGTGTAAAGTGATTTGACAGATATCCGAAGAAGGAAGATGCCAATGCTGAGCTTAATGAACATCATATCAAGAACGTAAGTTGCGGTAGCCAAAGCCTGCCACTATACTGGGTCAGTACTCACATAAGCATGTGTTAGGATGAGGGCATCTACTTACCATGAGCGCCCGTACTTTGACCTCATCCGGTACAACAGCATCGTTGTGTTTCCCCAGTCCCGTTTGAACGCCTTGCAAGATGAAGGCGCATGAAAGTGTAAATATGATCTATCTGTCATGAGCGTCGCCGGACAGAAGTAGAATGAAGTTTGAAAAACTCACCTGGGCAATGAGCATAAGCCAATCGTCGAGTTGTTGACATTCCATTAAGAAGACTCTAGTGTAAGTGCGCAGCCCGACAGAGAACCAGCTCAAGGCCAAGAGACTGGCCGAGGTTGCAATCAAAGAGCTCCCATTCTCCTCGTTGAGGTCGATGTGCTCATTAGAAGCCATGGCGCTCCAACGTCACGAGAAGTTGACAGGTTGAAGCATGGCCCAGCTTTTGAAGATCAAAAAAAGATCAGATGAGTGAAGAGAAGAAGGACAAGTCAAGACTAAAGGCACGGTTAGCAAATGATGGGAGTGTATCGGAGGGGCCCATCTGGTATTACACCTACCCAGCACGAATAAATGCAAACTAGGGTCTTTACATCACAACCCGTAAGAGGGGCCAATTTGAGGTTGTTTTGCATGGTGCATAGGTATAATACACCAGAATGCAAGGTACAAAGAGTGCCATCAACAAAGAGGGCAAGTAATTGTGTACGCATGTAAAGGTAGTGGTGTCATCTAGGGGCCCTGGTGTGCATTGTGCACTGTACCTTGCCGCCTTCAAGACCTTTTGAGGCATGCTTCTAACCTGGTTCTGCAGAGAGCCGAGGCTAGCGAGATACTTCCGCGGCTCTTGAGGTAACTTGTATGATGATCCATTGAGATGAGTGGATCTATCAGTTTCTCAACTTGCCTAGTTATGGTACATCCCGTCCGTCGGCAAGGCTTGACCGGGCCGTTTGTCAAAAGTGATGGCGTCAGTCCGCGAATGGCAAGCATTACCCTGTTGTACTAGATTGTAAGGAGTGCTATGCAAAATATTCGTGTCTTTTATAATACCGAGAAGCGAAGTTGGGTAGCAACGACGGGTTGTCAACGCCGTAGGTTTGTCAAGCCAGAAGAACCAACAGCACGCTGTCTGGAACCAAGAATAGTTCTAGCGTATTCTCCAAGCCGAACTTGGGAGCTGGGAACACTCACATCTCAAACTTGATAAAGTTTCACGTCTAACGACGGATGATCATATGACAATCAGGCAACGAACGCTGCAGGGTCAATGCTCCCTATTGGCTGGATGATCTAAGCTTCTAATGTGCAATCTGGACGAGATTCTAGAAGACAAATCACCACTCCATCTCCGTGATTATCTTCGGATAGTATACTTTTTCAATGATAGTGCGATACCGAAGATATGGTCGGACACATCGTCGATCCGTACTTGTCATGGTTTTGGCCGGCCATCGTTTCAGTTCCAGGCCTAGCTTTGTGGTACTTGGGCGCCGGAATTGATCTGATACCTTGTTGCAAAATAAAGTCCCGTCAACTGAGGTGCACCTGCGGTGCATGTTGTAGGCAACAACATCCTGCTCCCAATTTCCTTTAGGTTTTCGCTTGATCACGACTGGGTTGTTATGCGTAACCAACAACGACAACAAAATAAAGTACCCTCTAAGATGCTGATTTGGAAGTCGGCGTTGGGAGCGGGAGGAAGTGGAGGACAAGGCCTGTCAAGCTCCTTTTTTGGAACACAAAACTTCTGAGTTGGTCGCCTCGCCTGGCTTCCGTTAGCTATCCGTAGGCGAAACCCTTACATAGTATTCATGTGTCAACGACAAGCAAGGGTCTAGTACAACACTTCCTTAGGTGTAACACAATAGTGATTTGTGAGCAATTCGCTGCGCACCAATACTAGTCCGTTGGTGATACATCTTCTGGAAAGGTCAGCTTCCCCCAAACAGATATACGCGCAGTCCTTGTCATGCAAACCCATGCGCCGCGTGTCTTGGACGGCTTCGCGTAACCTAGTCAGAACAAAGGCGTACTTGTAAGTCTTGAATTGGAGCCCAATGGTGAGGCGTGCACTAGCTCTCTAGGAACGCCATCCTCGCACAGATATACTGAGAGCGTGCCCACCGGGTCCAGGTCAGGCCAGTGGCTATTGAATAGCCCTCACTGTTCTTTGATCACTGATAGACTCATTACACGATGGAAATGATCTCCAAGAAATTGGTTGTTGGTATATTTGCTTAGAAGATCCAAGCCGTATAGAAATTCTGTAGAAAGTTGAACAGACCAAAAGATGGGAGGAAGGAAAAACGGAAGGCGCTCGTCCGTAGTTTCGCTCATGCTCGTTTTAACTGTCAAGATGCTCTTTCTCATCATGTCTATTTCGAGTCTGACCCAAGGATTTGGAAAGTGCATCCGATTGGTGAAAATACGAAGGGGACGCCAAAAAGCTTCAGAGACCCCTCTTTTCAACCAACGGTAGATAACCTCCGACTTCGCTGTACGTAGCTCCCAACTAGAAGGAAGGGTATTTGCTCAACATAATTGAAGCAGAAACACCAAAGAAACCCTACTCTTCAGATTTGGACTTTTCGCAATTCGACGCCAGATCTTCTCTTGTAATTCACATACACGCCCTCTCCCGCGTAACTCCTGGGGCCATAGCTTCGATAGTTTCACACCAAATCAACAAAGATGGCCAACCTTGCCGAGGACCCGTCCCTAGGACTGACTTACACGTCTCACCGGTATGGCAACCATAGTCGCCAAAAACTAGGCGTATGGCGCTTTTCTGATCGTCCTGACCAGAAAACGGGTTATTGGGTCGTGTAGGAACTTGCTGGCAACCCCCTGCCGCGACTCAACCTTGCTGACAACTTGATAGTTTCATCCATGGAGGCGCTTGGCGGGATCCTCGAAACGACGAGAACGATTTTACAGAGACCATTAAACGTGTCGTCATATCAGGAGCTGTTGCGACTTTGGAAATTGCTGGGTTCATCAGCATCGACTACCGATTATCGCCTCACCCAGACTTTCCTCGAGATTCTGGCGAAGCCAGGCACCCTGATCATGTCCAGGATATCTGGTCAGCATTGAACTTTCTTCAGGACAAGTATGAGCTATCAAACAACTACATCTTGGTTGGTCACTCTGCTGGTGCAACACTCGCATTTCAGCTTCTGATGGGTGATGATGTCCTCGCTTCCCACCCCGAGGGACCACTGCCCACTGCCATCATTGCAGTATCAAGTATCGTTGACCTGGTTGGCCTCAACGACAGGCACGATGGTCAATATGCTGGCTTTATTCAGGCCGCATTTGGTGAGGACAAGTCTGCCTGGGAACAGGCATCACCAGCTCGATTTTCCTCGAGTTTCAAAGACAGATGGGCCAGTGGCAAGTTGGTCATTCTTGCCTGGTCCTCCGAAGATACTCTCATTGATGAGCCAGAGATTGACAGCATGGCAAGTCTCTTGTCCAAACAGGGGCTCAAAGTCGAGGTCAACAAAGATCTCAGGGGCGAACACGACTTTGTGTGGCAAGATGGCAGTCAAGTTGCCAGGCTAGTAATCACCGCAATTCACCACTTGAGGAGGTCATAAAACAATACCGCGTAGAGCGACTTCAATTTACACATTACCAGCTACTGGGCCAAACCTCATGACCCTATGGCTCTATATCCAGACCGTGATTCTCGAGACTACCTTCTCTTTTCCAAACATATTCAATCCTTCCCTCGCCTACTTCTTTTTACAGAGAATCCATCCCGTCGAAGCGATGCGAGATGCTATAATCATAACGGTACCAAGCAAAAACACAGTTCCACCCCAAACCTGCGCCCAGACAAATTTCCCACCTGAGTTATCAATGATAGCACCAGCAGTTGGAGGCCCAGCCAGACTGGCAAAGGCGGAAATCGTTTGAATCATACCAAAGCGTGTGCCCATCTTTCGCGGGTCCTTTGTCAGGCTAGCATTTGCTCCTACAAAAGTTCCCTGACAAGCGCCATTCGCGAATCCAAAGAATGCACAAAAAACATACATTCCAACGACCGTATTGACAGCTATCCAGCAATACACCATGATACTCAGCACAGTCATTCCGATGATGAATGTATTTATCGGACCGAGAACGTTATCCGCGAGGTAACCCATGATAGGTCGGGCTGGAATGCTCATGGCATTGATTATGAGCAGCAGACTGACGGCTTCAACGGACGAGAATCCAATGACATTGCGCGCGTAAACGTTGACCTTTTACATCAAGTCAGTAAGAGGTACACGAAAGTGGTCAGATCAAGAAATCAAGCGACTTACATAAAAGAAACCAAAGTACAATGCATAAAAGTTGAGAAAGGCTCCCAGGGCGAACAAAAGGTAGGGGAGTTCCCTGAAAGCTTCCCATTCTACCAAAGGCCCTGACTTTCTTGGTGGAAGGTATGGCTTCAATATGAGATTGGCAGCGACGATCATCACAAGGGCAACGAAAGCAGCACAACGAACAGCCCAAGGGAAACCAATTTGGGGGATGAGATACTGCAAAGTGGCAGGGAAGACGATCGACCCCACGCCAGTGCCTGTGGCAGCTATCGCAAGAGCAAAAGCCTTTTTGGTCTTGAAATAAGAGCTGATAACAGAGACAGCAGGCATGAAGAGGAGAGCGAGGCCAATGCCGGTACAGACACCCTGGGCGAGGAATATCTGCCAATAATCGGTACAAAGACTTGTCATGAATGAGCCAAAAACGGCTAGGAAGCTTCCAACAGCGACCGTCTCTCTAGTATATCCAGCATCGGCGAGGCGGCCGGCCGGGCCACAAAAGGCAAACGTCAAGAAAGTCTGGCAAGAACCAATCCACGATATCTGGGAGGATGGCAAGCCTAGAGTCTCCTCATAGTGAAGTTGGTAAACACCGAACGTGGCGGGATAGCCCCAGGCTAAGCAATTGATGAGAATACCAGCAAATACTTGGGACCAGGCTTTGAAGCCTCCGTCTGGCGGGTTGAAATCGCCCAGATCAAAGACTGGTGGTGGAGGGGCGTTTGTGTTGGAGATGGTAGGGTTGAGGATCTCGGGGTCTTGGTGGTATTCTTCAGAAGGGCAAAGCGATGATGGCCTGCGAGCAGGCACCTTCTCTACATCTTTGCCAAGCATTGTAGACACGATGGAGGAGATTATATTAGAGTATGTTCCATTGAAGGTGCTGGATCCTGTTGTAGGCAGCAAGTAGTAGTAGGATATGATGTTAACGACAGTGCCAGGAGTTAAATTGATGTGCGAACGGACCCTTATATACTCTTCGATAGTCCAACTACCCCCTTTCCGATTTGAGCACTTCCTGGTCAATTGAGTCAAGGAGTTCTTCCCCCTAGGGCGTATTGTACAAGACTTGCCGATATCGCGCCCCACAATCCCCAGATCGGGTCCTTGGCCTTGTTGCTTTGGATATCAGACATTATCATTTGCCAGTTCAGGTCGCGGGGGTGCGCCCTTCGGGAGAAAAGAGAGAAGATAAAATAATGGGCGGCAGATGATGTGTTGTTCACTGTGAGAAATGTTATTGATCACGCACCCTACCCCTAATAAATGGCTGATTTAACTACATGACAACAGCAAGGTGTGTATATGGTATAGTAAGCCTCAACCACGATCAAAATAATAAGAGGAGACCTAATCAAGTATGAAACCAACCAGATATGATGATTTGGAAAATGCTTAATAACTGCTAAATCGGCGTGCAAAAAGTGCTGGTATAATCTCCAGGGTAAGTTTCTTCGGCCCCTCTACCGCCGACAGCGTTACCACCGAAGACGGATATCCGCTGTTTGACCACGTGGGGCTAAGAAAAAACAGTCGCGGGTGGCCACGGCCGACGCCGGGCCAAATGTAATAAACAACCATAATTAAACGTGCAGATTCCTGCGCGTCTGCCGTTGTGTTGCGATGGGTTCGCGGCTGTTGAGGGGAAGACATCCTTGACAGTTGTCGTAAGCTTAAATTTAAGTCCTACACGATCTACGTTTACATATAATGATTTGAAAATACACCAGCCACTCATCCATAAGCCTTGATCGAGTGAAAAGTAAAAACGGTTCACTGCAATGTGTTTGCTCTGCCAAGCTATTTCTGTCTACTAATTCGTGCGCAACACTTCTTCACGGGAAAGAAATTTACCCCGCGCTCGCGATGGAGGGGTAAACAAGAGGCGGTAAACATGACGTAAAAAGGCCGTCTTATGTAATGCATACTATCCGCTGCTTTTAGCCAATCGCCATCCATACCCTTTCCCCATCGGGAGCGGGAACGGCACACTAGTCTAGGTTGTAGTGGGGGGTGTAGAGCGGATTTGCGGTAGGGGGGTAGGTTAGCACCACAACCGTTAGGTTTTGAATAAAAACGTTGTGAAAATAGACTATTCCGTGCAAAATGCAAGATGAGAGCGGAATGAATCGATGGAGTGTCTATGCGAAGGCGTTGAATGATGAATTACGTCGGTTCATATAACGCGATTGATCAGGAGGTTGCTGCTTATGTTTCGGTAATTGGCTCCGAGATCCGGTTTTGCGCTGTTGCCTGTCGCGAAATGCCCTCCTTTGCGACACCAGCTCATTTTCGAATTTGATAACCACAACATTGATATCACTTCAAAATATGGGCAAAGCGGTCGCATAGTACTAACATACATGTTTTGTAAATTTCAAAAGCTCATATCATCGGCGCATTATGATAGCTAATACACTCTCGCCGCGCACTTGAGGAAACACGCACATCGCTTTTAACATTGAATATGTTGTATACATAGAATACGAACTACAACAGGTTATAGAAAAGGCGCAGAAGAAAAGGAATAAGAAGAAAGCAGAAACAATGCACCCGCTGCCACCCTGATCCGTCCCTTTTCGCGGCCGGTTGCCGATTTCCATAGCATCCAGACAGGCTTCCTTTTTTTGGTCCTCCATTTCAACTCGCGTGCGCGCAATCAATTACACACACTAGTCCTTCCCTATTCACCCTTGTGCGGCCCTCTAACCCCCTGGGACATTTTCCAAGCCTCGCGCCCCTTTCTCCTTCCCGCGCCTCCGTTTTTTGTTCGCTTGCTTTGTTGAGCAGCCTCAGTAGCTCTTTGACACTAATCTCCGTGGCTATGAAGGGCGGCTAACGGCCAGCCTCTTTCAAGACCAGAGCCAATCAAAGCCATGTTGAATCAAAGAAAAGGTACGGTATAAAAGTAACTCGACAACTCCCACAGTTGTCCTCCCAAACGCCGTATAAGGAGTGTAATGGCCAGCAGACCGTCGTGATTACATCCTCCTGAATATCATCATGAATGCCGCCCTCTTACCTGTAAGTCAGGAGAAATAGAGAAGAAGAAAAAGAGGAAAATAAAATAATGCACGCTTCAACTGCTGTTGAATCATTTCGTCTCCTTGCAAGATTTGTACAAGCCATTGGTATCTCATTGAAAAGACACGGGGGCCGAGTGTGCCGAAGATTGCGTTGAACAAGGTGGTGTACAAATGCTGCAATAATGCGAAACTGTGTGCTTTTGTGCAAGACGATATATATACTCCCAGATCAACACCCAAGCCCGCACGATAAAAGGCTGCGGCGCCTACCGCTTGCGCTTCTTAGATTTGTCGACTGCCATGGTTGCGGCGGCAATGGGTGCAGCGGGCAATAGCGCAGGTTGGACAACGGCAGGAATCTCATCCTTCTTGATGGGCACTCCCATGTGGCGACCGTATCGACCCTTTCGGCCGTTGCCCTCGTCCTCGCTAATGCATTGGTCGGCGGATAAGCCAGCATCGCGGCAACGTCCGCAAGGTCGCTGACGATCACAGCCCTTCTTGCTCTTCCTGCATCGCTGGCAGCGGGGCTTGGTAGATAGGTCAGGCTGATCATCCTCGCCAGGAGCAAGCGGTGTTTGTCCCGTAGAGGCAACAGACTGCTTTCGCGATGGAGGCATGGATGCAGGGGACATTGGGCCATTGGGAATAGGGGGAAGCTTCTTCGCCTTTGTACCATTAGAGGGACGGGCAACCTTGGGCGCTTTGGTCGACGACTTGGAAATTGAGGCGGAGCTCTTGTGTTTGGTAGATGCCTTGCTGGTCTTCACACCCTTGCCGTTGCCGTTGCCGTTGGAGAGAAGAGAATCATCAGCACCATCTTCGTAATCAGCATCGTCTCCGCTAACTTCAGCGCTCTCGGGAGGCGGCATGAAGTGTGCCTCGGTAGTCTGATAGACCTTGCCAGCAACGGCAGCGACATCAAGCTTCTGGCGACGGGCAGGTGGGAGCTCAGCCTCGCTCTCGCTCTCGCCATCACTAGTGGCGCCGGTCGACGAGGCAGCGTCGGCTCTGCCACTAAATGTATCATCGAGTGTCGATGCAGATGTTCGGCCGTGGGAGATGTTGGACATGTCACCGAGTCTCATTAGCTGAATGGCGACATCCTTATCCTCTTCGGACATGCAGCTGCCGACAGTAGGGTCGGGAGTAGGAAGGATTCCCATTGCGCTACTGTTGTTGACGTATCCGGTGCTGTTTCGGTTGCGACGAGCGTCGGGTCCCGGTGTTGAGTAGAGATTGGGATGTGTGATACCATTGCTATATCCCTGCGGCGACTGCATAGGGCGAGGGGGGTTCGTAAAGGGGTTTTGGTGAGGCTGCACAAAGGGCATCGCCGGACGATGAGGCTCAGCACGACGAGCAGGAGACACGGACGGGTTCGAGGTCGCCGCTGGCATCTGGGGCGGAGCGAACAAGGGCAGTTCCTGTAGCCCGACGTTGTCAGTCTCGAGGCCGCCTTGCCAAAATAGCGGTCTCCACTTACCGAGCTTTCGAACTTGGCTCTCTTGCGACGACCACCTTCAACAATGTTCTCGACACTGATATCAGTAGTAGGTAGCTGATCCTTGCTCTTGCCAGATGTTGAGCCATGCTCATCATTGCTGCTGTAACCAGTTATGCTATCGCTGTAAAGTTCGGTATGGCTCCGAGAGGCCGAAACCCCGGTCTTGGAGGAGCGTGAGCGACCCTTCTTACCATTTGTGCTGGCAGAAGCACTTCTTCGGCCGCGAGCAGCATTGGGAGAGGGGCTTCGCCTCCGCGATGAACGGGAGCTAGGTCTGGAGACTTCTTGTGCAAAGCGCTGGGCTTGGGGAGCGGGATAGCCATTGTCGTTGTAGTAGGGGTGGGCGCTGACCGAGGGGTTATGGTAGGGATGAGGAGCATACGCGGAGGGGCTTGCTGGTGGCTCCTCTATAACCCTGACGTACACTACCATGTTGTTACGGAAGTTCTCGTATCGTGCAATGAGGGTGTTTCCATGTTCGTCCTCGAAACTAACTCCCTTTGATCCGGTCGGACCCGAATATAGACCATAAAAGTTCTTTACGGTAGTGACAATCGAGTCTGTAGTATCGTGAGGATATATTTGCACTCGCATTGGTAAGCGCGCACGATATTGGGGAGAGTCGAGGAACAAGAGCTCGAATGCGACGTTCTTGGGTGTCGCTGTCTGGTGAGGGGAGACACTGCCACCGTTCGAGGACGGCACTGAGGCACCAATAGCGGTGTTGATTGGCGACATGGAGGCCATTGTGTAAAATTCAAGGATGCTGGAATGTATCGGTGGAAATGAGCGAGGTGAATGGGAAGATGAAGTAGGGGTGATTGTGTTTGAGTGCGGTGGTTGCGGGCTTTGCCTAGATAGACTGGGCCCGGCCCTGTTCACGGCAGGATCGCTCAACAGTACGATCGACACTATGTGCAATGGCCGATGGCCAGAAAGCAAAGACGACGCAAGTATATAGAAGGTGCCGAGATGAAGATGGGAGATCAAGAGACAATCACCATCCGGGACGTGGGCGGTAAGCACCGAGTCTTGTGTGTGCGTGTCTGTGTGATGGTCTTCAGGGCTTGGAGTTGCGGTGCGTTATGACGACGACAGGCGATGGACGGTTCTCGTTAAAACAAAAGCGAGGGCTAAAAGAGAGGTCTGTTGTTTCCTCAGAGACACATTAGCAACTGAGAAATGGCTGGATGACTGAATGACTGCTTGGATGGTGATTCCTCGACGAAGAAATGGGCAGCCAGAGTCGGGGATGATCTGGCGCTGCTTGGGACGGGGACGACGGATGAAGCAGAGCAGACATGCATCTTTAGGCTCAGGACAGAAGAGGGGAGATTCGGGGCCTCGAGATTGGGTCTCGATGGGGATCGCGCATGATGATACGGGCTATGGGACTCACCAGAGACGGCTTGAGCTGTGTTGGGATGTTTGTGGCGGCGTTGAATAGTCGGCAAGAGTATGTGCATGAGGAAAAGAGGAGCTAGACGAGAAGAGAGGTTGATGGATTTTGTCGCTACCAGAGGAAGCTGGAGCTCACTAACACGACCTGGCTGTTCCCAGGTGTGTCCAGCGTTAACATCCTGTGAAGGAGGCCTGGACGTGAGGTCGCCCGACCGCTAACGGTGGCCCCATATAGCGCGCGACAACCTGTAATTACAGCACGGCTGCCCTGAGTCCAGGTAAACGGGACATGGCCCGATGGCAGTTGAGCCAGGGCTGGCTTGATGGCTTGCCCTGCCCTGAATCTAGGTATTGACCCATCCATTGTGGCACCTCGCCAATGAGACCGAAGCTCTCTGTTCAGGGCAAGTCTGCAAACTTCTTTGTAGACCTAGTTATGGGCAGTCATTGTATTGGATGTGTTTAAAATCGAGAAAAGATACTTCTAAATTGTATGCGCTCATTTGATTTTCACTTCTTTGTTGTATCTGAATTCAGGGGAAGACAAGGCGCATTCTCGACTCCTCGCGACGGGACGGACGAACCTTGAAAAGCGGATGCGGCAGTGCAATCCAATGCGCAGTGCGATCAAGAACCTGTCTGTCCTTTGCGCGCATGCATAAGCTGGTAGGAATTGATCTTTTTAAGGCACCTATAGTTTCTAAATAGAATTCAAAGACTATAGACTCTTCGTTCATGTCCCATCTGCTTCGATTCACGGTTCTGAAACTCGTGCGGGCCTGCTATCGCCAGAGGTTGCAAGGGCTTGGCACTTAGCAATATGTCGATCCCCGACAGCACACCAAGGCGCATACTTTATACGGTGATGATGAGCCTACGAAATAACCCGTATCTTGCTCATCGTTGTCGCAAGACACAACCTTGAGCCGTAAGGTTCAGGAGCAACGCCGAGGAACAGAGTGAAAGTAAATGCGCCCACGCCCACGCCCACGCCCGCCTCTGTTTGTGATATCGATGCTACAGTATCCGTACCTCATATCGCTTTCAACTGCGTGCGCCGATATTGGATTGCGTCTGGGTGCTCCATATCACCGGCCACCATGACGGGACTGGCCTCGATGGACTGTCCATTTCAGCGGGACCCTTGGACTTGGCATTGGCTTCCTTTCCCTCCCGATGCTTCTATCTCTGCTCCCTCATCGGCCACTCGCGATGCATCCGCTGCTAGCTACATGCCCCAATGGATTTGCTCCAAAAAGCGACCCTAGTTGGGCTAGGCGCTGGTCGCCAGCGACCAACATCCGTGGCCGCGCCCCCAATGGGAGATAATCCTCAAATCCAGCCCCTCTCGGTCCGGTGCGTTTGACACTTGTCGGTGGCCTCGTGTGAGTCTCTGACTGTTGACGACCCTCACCTCCAATCCGAATGTGGCGTGGTCAGTGTAAGAGAGAGGAGACGAAAAATATGGTACAGTGTATCGGAGCTTATGGCCGGACTCTGCAGAGATGTTTGTTGAGCAACTTTGCGAACGCACGCACACACGCACGCACGCACACACACACAAGTTCACAACACGCACACTTTCAGATCCTCTCCCGTCCCGCGCCCCAATGGGGGAGCATGGGTTCAATGCGGTTCAGTGCGACTCCAGTCAGGTCTTGTAGCAGATACAGAGCTTTGCGCAAATAGCAGTGGTTCGATGGACCCTAACTGAATAGAGTTATCAACCTTGCCGCTCATTCAACCCAATGGCGACTCTAGAGTACGGAGTAGATATCAAGTGATAGCTAACTCTCTCTCAACCAACGCACAATTGCAAAGCGGAGAGCTGTCGATTCAACGGCTCAATAATGTCTGAGCTGGTGGTTGCAACAAATCATCGACAGCCAATCGCACTCGCTGTCATGGTCGACCAAAGCCGGGGGACCTGTCTACGGCTGATCATGTGTCTGGAATAAGCTTGGCACACGGTAAGCACCACGACTTGCTCACGGTTAACGAGGAATTCTTGATAGCTCAAAGGGGGATGATGGTCACTGTCCAGATATGTTAAGCGCTTCACTGTTTGATAGAGTCGGTAAACAGATCTTGTCTGTCTTGTTGAGCCTTGACATCGTGCCACTGGAGAACATCCCCTTGGTGGCGATATTGATTATGACACTTTTGGTGTCCCATTTATTTTGACCAGCCGAAGCTGATCTATTTTGAAATACCAACTAACCAAATAGTAAATGATCAAATCTGCCGCCTTGTTCATAATGAATGACGGAGTATTCATTTCGTTTGGAGTCAAGTGTTATTAACGAACACAAGTTAGCGAGAAAGGGGTCGGATTGCGCCGACTCGTCTTCGGCTTGCGCTTCCATGATGACGGCTTCGGGGGATGATGCGCTTAGCTTGCGAATGATTCCAAGACTTTCAAATCAAGCGTCAAGGTCATAGCCAGCCTCACCCGCCGGGCGCATAGGTATTTTCAGTTCTCCAGAAGCGCTCGAGATAGAAGCGACTTGATTATGAACATGGCTCATCTCGACTATCAAGAATGCGCCTGGTCCAGTCATCCTCGCTTGTTCTGCGACCAACTGTCATGATAACCCTCGCTCGGTGCCTAGGCCCGGGAGATCAACTTCCTTGCCTGTTGGACCATTTCTTGGGGTTTCATCTTGAACCGTTCAGGCAGCGGTCGCAATGATTCGCCCGTGGCGCACGAGGTTAGAGGGTGAAGGGCATATTGGATTGGGCCTTGGCCACACGTTCAGGCTTGTTTTGTTTCAGCGTGAGGGTAAAGTCTAGAGAACGCGTACAGCGGGAATGGTGCCATGCGACAGCACCACGGTTGCTTTCTGGGTGGGACAGAGATGAGTTTGACCTATCCGTGTTGTTGCATGTTGTTGTTTCCTCTTCCCCAGTCTAGCCAGTCTCTTGATATGAACATTGCGCTCATGCATCGACAGATCATGCATGTCTTCAACTAACATCTGAGGACCCCCAAAACACTCGTGACCAACTAACGTTAGTCTGTACCGTGCATATACCAAGCAGGGCCAGCAAGGCCCTCGCCACACGATGCGATTCAGAAATGCGCAATGCGCTGAAGCTCAACTTCTCCATGACTCTCATAACTTGAGAATCATTGCTTTTTCTGTCGCAACAGGGCAGTCAGATTGTGTGCTCTTTGAGAACCTCATATAGCGATTGCGCTTAGTAAAAAATAATGCGCCAATCTCAACTTAGTTATCTACCTCTTCTATGGGGTTACATTGGAGCAACAGCGTGCGATGCGCCCATCGACCATCAAGCATGACGCTTGCGCGCACGCTGTCACCGCCCCGCCCTGGATTATCCACGTTTGGATGCGCTGGCGCAAAACAACAAAAACAAGATGCGACAGGGACTCGATCGACCGAATCAACGTTCGTCGCAGCCCAGCCCGAGTCTGGTCTGGCCCTTGCGGTCACCGATGTCTCGTCTTTTTTTTCCCTCTTGCTCTTTGTCTTTCTCTCAGAATGGCCATGTGCTGCCTGCGCTTAGGTTGGGCCTATCCGTAACAAGCGAGATAAATGACTACATGAAAAATCCCCATGGATCGCTCGGACAGGGCCCGTCTGATTTGCGATCCGGTCCATCAATGGCATGTCCCGGGCGCACAAAATATACGGTGTGTGTATTTGCGACTGCGACCTAGGTATCCCATCCATGTTCCGTGTGTGCTGCGCAGTTTGGGCTGTCAAGAATGTGACGGGCTTCGGCATTTATACTCTCACCGGAAACTCATCACGTCGATGCTTTGGTTGAATTGCACCCAATCTGTCTCTTGACTCTCTTGCTTCGTCTCTCGTCACTGCGCAGATAAAAAAGGTACAGTACACGTCTGGTATGTGGCGGTTGTTAGATCTCAATCCATGTGAGAGAGTGTGTGTGTGTACCTTGCCTGGGTACCTGGTTGATGCGCCCGACGAGCTAGCCGCCATTAGCACCCGTTGATTCCCGCACGAATTCTGTCGCACAAAAGTTGATTCAGACTGATGCGAAAAGGTTTGCGCAAAGTCGTAATGCGATTATACTACAGCTAAATATATTATTGTATAAAGAGCTATGTCCAAATAGTAGGACACGGGTAAAATACAATACTAAGTACCTATTCAAAGACTGCAGAAATTAATATTGGACTATCAAGGGACGTTGAAACTTGCCACCCTGATGCTCCAGGGTTGGATGCGACATATCCCACGAGCCTATCACACATGTTTGAGCTCACCCTTTTGGATAGGGCCAAACCTCCCAACGTGAGCTTAAATCGCCATTGCCATCGAGGGAAGTCGGATAATAGTCGTATAGACAGATCCATTACTTTCAGGCGCGCATTGCCCTTGTGGGTTGAATGCAATATCGCAGCTTTCCAAACATGGACGGGCCGTCGCGCGGCTTCACGAACTTGCATGCAGGGAGATGAGGCCAGTCCGTCATCATCCAAGACTTTGTCGCCAGATGATTCTGATGATGCTGCACTATTGCATGACTTCAAAGGCCAGATATGGTGGCGTAGAATTGGTTTTAGACCAGCTTGCGTGGCGGTTTGTCTTGGGAGGGGCGATGATGGAGGCATCGCATGACGGTAAAACAATCGGGAGACTTGTCGGAGCTGTTCAGCTCTCTTCTATTGTTTAATCATCGAGATGAAGAATCGGGACGTTGTTAGCTATTAGGGTGTTGCTGAAATTGTATATCTGGAGAGATCGAATCTATCCAAGAAGCTGGATGTGATTATGAACGCAAATTCTTCTATCCGCTTCTGCTGCATAGCTGAACGTATTTCGACGCAGGAGGCCACCTAGCGTTGGCGCAAGTCAGACAACTGTCTCAGTGGTCTCGGAAATCATTGCGAAGATCATTTTCTTTGCCAAATCGGGGTGCGATGAGGTCCCGGCAGCTTTGTGATTCTTGAGCATGAAGTGCTAGAGTATGGGATGCCGTTAGATTTGGGTGCAAGGCTTAGGTCACGTGAAACCGCGAGAGAGCGCGTGTTGCACAAGACGCGGTCAGCAACCGATTAAAATCTTGCTATGAAAGAGGAATTGCTCATGATACAGACTTCAAAGAGATTTTTAAAATGAGCTTGAGGATGAGAAAAAAAGGCCCTCAGCTCTTTATCGCGACTTTCTCCATACAAATGTCTCAGAGCACCCATCAGCGACGTCAACGTCTTGAAATGCTGTTGGAGTGAGACGCGACGCAAGTTGAGATAAGCACGATAAGGCTCAGCTTACCCCGAATAGGCATAGCACGAACCATGTTCCAAAAATCCGTCATCGCCGTGACGACTAGAAAAGAGGCGCGAAGACCCTTGAGCGGCCCGTGCACCACACCTCATTGAGCTTAGTGAGCTCTTGCTCATTGCACTAAATAATGTCGTACCTGAGAGTGGCCAGCATAAATAAACAAACAAAATCTCATCTAAAGAAACAAGTGGGACAAACAGGGATCATCACTCCAATCAGGCCACCGCATCTAGGCATGGCATGAGGCTTCTACCACAAGACCGTTGTCCCGTTGCTGGTTGCACAGCTACGGCCCTGCTGGGATCCGTTCCTTTCAAGGTGAATGTTTAGGCAGACCAAGCATCTGGGGGCAGCTTTATTACTCCATCGTTGCCTCTTCCCGTCCGTCTTTGTTTTGTACCTCCTTTCAACACCAAGAGTATTTGGAACCTCTAGTGTTCGATCACCTGGCTGCTGATCTCGAGTGCATCAGTTTTAACCGAGTCAATCTACACTGGCTAATCTCCTTAGCCCAATTCCCCCTACGCGCCCGGGCCCCTAATCTCACTCAACAGCACCCACCGATCCAAGCTATTGCCTGATTCTCTCTTCTTTGTTCCTGCTGGGAAAGAAAAAGTAACAACAACAACAACATCCACCAAACACGTCTTATTCCCCAGACTCGATTACACTTCTCCATCACCAACCCATGCTCGAGGCGGTCTGATATAGCAACTTGTGCAGTACGGTACCAGTCATCATATCCCGTCAAGTCAAGGGAGGAACGAAGTACACTGCAAGC
Organism: Fusarium sp. NRRL 66182; assembly: GCA_013266265.1. Lineage (NCBI taxonomy): Eukaryota > Fungi > Ascomycota > Sordariomycetes > Hypocreales > Nectriaceae > Fusarium > Fusarium sp. NRRL 66182. Next base: position 47,637 of record JABFAK010000098.1, on the reverse strand, counting down.
CACCGGTCGCCCTACCAACTGCCTTACAGCTGCATCTTAGATGATAATTCGACGCGCCAACAACATCACCAAAACATCATTTCAACATCCGTACGCCAATTTCAGGACGAGCATCGTCACTCAACGCGTCTCAATCACGTCTAACTAGCTTTTTGGCAGCCTTAACGTTGAAACTTGATCAATACCATGGACGCCAGGGTACGTTGTTCTGCATACCCTTACCCTAATCTAGCTGCCTTCATGGCGACATGACAGCCACGTCTCCCTTGCATATCAATGCATACCTAAACATGTTATGCGAGTAACCAGCTAACATGATATCTATATAGCCCTTTCGACCTCGTGGCGCAGAAAACGCACCTCATCTTCAACAACGACATAAATCATCGGGAAATCTAGCCAACATGGCTACCACCACTACCACAACGGCTGGTCTTCGTGGCCCAGCCAAGCGAGCAGCGTTTGGCGACATGACGAATGTCAGCAAACAAACTGGACACGCTCGCGATCAAGGGAAATCGATTAAAGTTCACCCTTCAAATGGTGTTGCTGTGGGCCCCCTCGGTGCACCAGTGAATAAGGAAAATGTTGTTTATAGCAAGGATGCATTCTCTCGTCCCGCGCAAAGACCTTCCACCCTCGCTCCAACACGACCCGCCCTTGAAAACAAGACATTCGACGCGAACAAGAAGACGGCACGCAACGGTTCTCAGGACACATTTGTTAGGAAAGATACTCACATCGTCACCAAGGCTCCTGCTCTCTCAACACAAAATGTACCTGCATCTCAGCCTCGACACCACAAGAGCCAGCCTCAGCTCAAACAACACCAACAACAACAACAACCTGCCAGTCTGCGTCGTACCCAGAGCAAGCAGCTCGAAAAGATCGTGCCCAAGCCGGATGCCGCAGAGATAAAAAACTACGCCACAAATGCTGCAGCATTAGCGCTACAAGAAGCTGATTATCCCTACGACCACGCTGCCTATCTTGACTCTATGTACCTACCCATCGAAACTGGTGTCGGCCTAGACGCGTCCTTGAAAGAGGAGTATTCCGATGCCCATACTAAGCTCCCTGAGATCTCAGAGGAGCAGCCCGTTATTCCTGTCTCTTACGAAGAAGGGCATATCCCTGCCATGTCAGAGCCTGAGGAATGCTGGGAAGAAGAAGAAGATGAGGATTTCGATGATCAGGACCAAGCATACACGACGGCCCACTCATTCCGCTCTCGAGACCTTACTGCTGGAGGCGCTACAACAATAGTACCACCGCGTGTAACGGCCCGTGTTCAGCGGGAGTTAGAAGATGCCCGTGAGGAAGTTGAGCGGACCCGCACGCACGATGAGGTTGAAGAGGAGCTTTGGGATGTCAGCATGGTTGCTGAATATGGTGACGAGATCTTTGAGTACATGCGTGAGCTTGAGGTAAGCGATAGACAGTTGTGCCATAATGGTTTGTATACTGACAACGTGTTTTTTTATAGATCAGGATGCTTCCCAACCCCCATTACATGGATATCCAGACCGAAATTCAGTGGTCGATGCGATCGGTCCTCATGGACTGGCTTGTTCAGGTGCACAACCGCTTTGGTCTGCTGCCCGAGACGCTCTTCCTGACCGTCAACTATATTGACCGTTTCCTTTCGTCCAAGATCGTCTCAATTGGCAAGCTTCAGCTTGTTGGCGCCACTGCGATCTTGGTAGCCTCCAAGTACGAAGAGATTAACTGTCCATCACTGGGGGAGATTGTGTATATGGTCGATAACGGGTATACTGCAGAGGAGGTTCTTAAAGCTGAGCGTTTCATGCTTAGTATGCTGAGCTTCGAGCTTGGCTGGCCTGGGCCCATGAGCTTCTTGCGACGCGTTAGCAAAGCTGACGACTACGACCTTGAAACACGCACGCTCGCCAAATACTTCCTTGAGCTTACCATCATGGATGAGCGATTCGTGGCCACGCCCCCAAGCTTCCTGGCTGCGGGTGCGCACTGTCTTTCTCGACTCATTCTCAAGAAGGGGGACTGGGTGAGTTAGATCCGGTTTATGATTTTGCATGCGGGAGCTAACAGGTGAATCAGACTAAGCAGCATGTCTACTACTCGGGCTACACCTGGAGTCAGTTGAAGAATCTGGTTACCATGATGATTGAGTGTTGCGATCGCCCTCATCTCCACCACGCCGCCGTATATGAGAAGTACACAGACCGACGGTACAAGGAGGCATCTTACCGTGTGCAAGCTGCCCTTGACGCTGGGTTTACTCTTCCTCACCAGCTGGCCCCCGTTCGCCAGGAGCACGACGCATATCGTGATGGCAGCACCGAGGTATCGATTGTGCCACCTCAGCTCATCCCCATCGAGGGTTGAAGTCCTGCCACGGATAATCGGTTGGCATACACTGCGTATGGCAATATTTACTTCCAGGAACCTGCACAGCAACTTGTTGCATCTCTCGATCATCCTCTTAATGTTGAGGATGGTCCTGCCAGTCTATTGACTGCTGTGCTTTTAATTTTTGTTGTCCCGCAATCAGCATTGATTCTCTGCCGGCCTGGGAAACATAATCGTTGCGACCACAGAACCGGGCCGGGAATGAAGTGTTGATGAGCACCAGGTAGGCCATAATTCTCAACCTTTGGGCTTGATTCGGCCTCTACCTTTTTCTTTGCAACCTCGGTCAGGCCTTTTTGCTTTAATCTCGCTCTCGAAGAAGACAATTCTTCTTGACATCAAATGTTTAATAATACCTGACCGGGGCTGGGCACATTGGCGACAAAAACCACACTAGGAGTGATAACAACACTATCCACACGCTCCCAACTTCGACCCACCTCTACTCTTACCTTCTGCTGACCTTACATCTGCCACAGACTCTAGGGTTTGTCAGGTGAAAGTAATCATGGTAAGGGGTGGATTGGGCACTCCGATTAAAGGACGAATACTGTATAACGACTCTGGATGACTGTTACGAATACTACGACTGTGCGACTGTGCTTATATCATCTTTTCACTGCCCATTTGGCTGGTTTAATACATCTGCTTCGGAATTCGGCGTTGCGGGATCGGTTCTCCCACATTACAGCAGCAGCAGCATTCATCTACTGTACCATGATTGGCAGCCGGAAGAAGGGCCACAGAACAGGAATGGGGGCGCACGGAAGATTCTTAAGGGACCGCGGGGTGAAGCCGGGTTTTTGAGTGATGGCTGGTCCATGCCTCCATACAGACAGGGAACGATGATAGATGATGTTGGCTGGGCTGAGGATCATTACAGAACATGTAGCCATTGTCCAGGTATCGGCCATCATCACTACTGCTACCTTTGATAGCCCCATAGGCGCCTAGGCTTCATTTACAGTAGCATATGGACCTAGTCGAGGCTTTGGACGTGTTTATAAAAGATATCTAATCCTCGATTTTTATTCTGTGACCGTTATTGAGATGTAGAGTCGAACTGTTTATCTCTGCAGTGTTGGTCATATTTATTCTATTTACATGAGAAACATGACATTGACGCATGTCAATAATCTTGTTTTAGCCCCTCCCTGGTCGGCTTTGAATCCCGACCCACGAGTGCAATCAAGAGCAACAGTTTGATATTTAACGAAGAGGCCATCACAACAAGGTCATGAATATTATACCTGGCGATTTAATTCGTCTGATAGGTTTAGGAAAATAATCACAGGTCATTCACAAGTGTTTTATGGCAATAGGACTTGCGCAATATTCTAGAATCCAGAAAGGTGGCATCGCATTGCATTACTTTTTGCATCTGCTGTGTTTGTCCATCTCGCAGATGTGCCCTTGCCCTAGCAGATCTAAAGTAGGATCACGAAGCTGTAACTCTAAGTTAGGTAATTTTTATCCTCATTCAGATCAAATCTGAACCAGAGCGAGCTTACCCCGACCCTAGCCAAGAAACCCCGACTTTTCCCCACGGAGGATTGTCTTTGGTCACGCACGAGCGTCCACTAACGAAACGCAGCAGGGGTTAGGCATTGGATAGTCTCGGCAGCCACTTCAGTCCAGGGGAAAGCTGCCCTGGACCTATTCGCTGGCCGGAAATTTCCGGCATTTTGGACCTGTGAAGAACATGAGGAGTTGGGGAAAGTAGATATATGTACTGTACCCTTATGTCGTTCAAAGCGGTTTGGATGTCGCGTAGGTCAACTCCCTGCAAAAGAGGTCAAGGGAACGATGGCCCACTGAGGAGGCACATCTTCTAGACGACCTCAAGGTGAGAGCGTGTCGGCAGGTGTCGTGATAGGCGCGCGAGCAGTGTTAGCGTCCCATGTCAGGACAGGTACCTTGAGGTTGTGTCTGTATGGAGAAAGGGAGGGTTAGCATTATGGAGAAGGCCGTGGTGAAATCGGGCTTCTCCCGCCGTTCACCTCAACTAAATATGGTCAAAGGACAGCATCGAAGCGCACCCGTGACCTGGATAGAAATGACCAGGTCCCAAGGCGACACTAGAGCTTCCATCCAAGACCATGTGACGTCGATTCGACATATTCTGGAAACGCGGATATTCTTCGCTATTGCAAGTTCGGTCAGATCCTCCGCAACCCCGAACCTGGAGCACGGGATTTCTGTTTGAGGTGGGAAAGCAGGTGAGTAGGTATTGTCACATACAGTAGCTTTGTCTACATACATTACCTGCAGTGTTAGAGATTGCGCTACGGTCCAGCGGAACCGCGATAATACATGCAGCTTTCTGACGTATCTTCGCACGTCAGAGGGTAAGGCTGAGGATTTTTGGAAGGATAAAGGAAGACCTCGGAGTGCCTCAGCGTCTGGCGACTGAATCGAATCTGATGTGGGGGTTGTGTTTCCTTTTTTCCCACCCTTTTCTTTTCTTTGTTGTGGCTCTATGGCCACCATGAGAAATTCTGCTGTTTGAGGGCATTAGCAAATAAACGGCGTGGCCTATGTTAGATCGAGCAGCAGGTGTCCTCCGAACTCCGGCTCGGCGGGTCTGTCCTGGGGTCCATCTCCACAATCATATGCCACCCCGGAATGGGGAGGGAGACATTCCCGGTATTGCGGAAGAGAAGCGGTTTCGTTATGGAGAGCATATGTTGAATGGAAATGATTTGGCTCGGTCTGGAGTTGTTGGAGATATGAACCCCGGCCTATTCGCTTTAATGCGAGGGATATAGATGATTTGGTGACGGATCGCGGGTTCGATTATGAGGCTCAAGGTACGGGAACCGCTCCCAGGAGGTGCCGCAAGTCGGGAGGGGTCCACTGATGAGATCCATGTGCACTGTACACCCGTAGGTAGCAGCTTGTATCGTCAGGTACCGTCAGTATATTGGGTACGGGCCGGCTCCGTGTCTTTTCTTTTGACCTGGGGTTGAATGGAAGTTGGTTATCGGTGATAGATGCTGATGACTTCTTTTGGTCTCGTGTGTGTATAGCGTGTCAGTGTCTGGGCACCTAAGTAGAGATTGTTTTGTTGAAGAAACATGAAATGATGGAGATGGAGCCAAAAGTGCGCTTCGAGCGGTTGAAAGTTATTCTTCCCCGCTGACTCGCAATTCGCAACGCAGTGCCCACGCCGGACTCTTTCGCTTCCAAGGCAGGTAGGTAGGTAGCGAATAGGGCACTTTCCCTGCCTGTGAAGGGAGTTACTGGTTACTGGCAATACAGAAGGTACAACTATCTCGACTCATGTGTACTACAGTGCCCGCCTGGCACTTGAAATTTACCTACCTACCCCCCGTGATTTCCTTTCACACACACCCCGCCCGGACCAACCACCGGCCTAGATGGATACAGCCCGTACCTTAGCAAATTTATCTCGTCTGAGTTCTTAGAAATTCCCCAATTGACGCATTTCGCTCCTCTTCATCTGCTCCTCTTCGCTTCGCTTCCCCTTCACTACGTCGAACTGTCTCCGATATTCTCGTCCTACCGCTGACTTCGATTGCTTGAGGGAAACAGTCTCCTCTGTCCTTCTTTCTTCCTCTTGTTGTTCGCGTGTGCTCAAGGCATCCACCTCCTAGTGTAGCCGTTGTCGGACCACCCGCTTCCGGCACTGAGCGACGCCGATTTGTCTCCCGCTCTAGAAATCCTTGTTTTCGACTTCCTGAGCTTCGGTCGGCTTTATTTGCTGCTTCAATTGCTATAGACGCAATCTGTTATCTTTCCAGGACTTGTCTCTACCCCTCCGATCGACTCCGATACAACAATGTCCAAGCTCGCTGTGGCCACTGAGGCCGTCAAGGAGGCTGTCATTGGGACCCACGAGCCTGAGCAACTTGCTGCCCACACTAAGGCGCGCTTCGCTCAACATGCTGTCAAGGACGCCGAGACAGGCGAGCTTTACCTTGGCCCTGAAGAGTTCATCAACGCTGTCGCGCCAAAGGGCGAGGATTACGTGAGTCACCACTTGCTGTTTCTGCACAAGCTGCGCCAAAGCCTGTGCGTTTACCAGAGCCTCCGCTGACCGCGTCCAAACAGCACAAAATCTCCCGCGACCAGTATTCTATTCTCTTCAGTGTTGCCGACGTCAATGGCAAGGGAAAAGTGAGCCTGGCCGACTGGGGTGTGTTTGAGCACCTCCTCAGCAAGCCTGACGCCGAGTACCAGATCGCTTTCCGTCTGTTTGATATTGAGCGCACTGGCACCGTCAAGTATGACGACTTCCGCACCCTGTACGAGCTCAACAAGGGCCCCGAGAACCTCACCTTTGACTGGGAGTCCGACTGGGCCAAGATTTACATTGGCAACAAGAAGCACCGCCACCCTCTTGATTATCCCCAGTTCTGCCAGATGTTGCGTGGCCTCCAAGGCGAGCGCATCCGACAAGCCTTTCACCAGCTTGATAAGGACGGCGATGGATTCATCAGTGGTGAGGAGTTTGAACGCATCATTGTCGAGACAGCCCGCCATAAACTGTCTGACCACATCCTCGACAACCTCCACACCTTGGTCAATCTCTCCATCGGATCCAAGATCTCGTATGCCAATGTCCGAGCTTTCCAGAATGTCATCGGTGGCATGGATCTCGCCGAGCTCATTTTGCGCCGCGCCATTGACCAGAGCAGCGATGGCAAAATCACTCGTCCTGAATTTCTGAATGAGGCTGCCAAGATCACACGCTTCTCTCTCTTCACACCCATGGAAGCTGACATCCTGTTCCACTTTGCCGGTCTCGACGAGCCGTCTGGTCGCCTAGGGCTGTCCGACTTTGCCAAGGTCCTGGATCCCTCATGGCGCAATCCCATTTACGACGCCGTCGAGGCTACCAAGGCCAAGGTTGCTAGTGGAGGTATCCTGATGACTGTTCTGACTTCCGGTTACAACTTCGCCCTTGGAAGTGTTGCCGGTGCTTTTGGTGCCTTCATGGTGTACCCAATTGATCTGGTCAAGACACGACTGCAGAACCAGCGAGGTGCTCAGCCCGGCCAGCGTCTCTACAAGAACTCGATCGACTGTTTCCAGAAGGTCATCCGCAATGAGGGCTTCCGTGGCCTCTACTCGGGTGTGCTGCCTCAGTTGGTCGGTGTCGCCCCTGAGAAGGCCATCAAGCTGACTGTCAACGATCTTGCTCGAAAAATGATGACGGATAAGAACGGAAACATCACTCTCTGGTCTGAGATGATTTCTGGTGGTTCGGCTGGTGCCTGCCAAGTTGTAAGTTTTCCTGGAGCCCTTGATATCTTCGATGAGCCGTAGCTGACAAGTGCTTTTGATAGGTCTTCACCAACCCTCTCGAAATCGTCAAGATTCGTCTCCAGGTCCAGGGCGAGGTGGCCAAGACAGTCGAAGGTACACCCAAGCGATCGGCCATGTGGATTGTGCGCAACCTGGGTCTTGTCGGTCTGTACAAGGGCGCTTCGGCGTGTCTTCTCCGCGACGTTCCCTTCTCCGCCATCTACTTCCCTACCTACAGCCATCTCAAGAAGGACTTCTTCGGCGAGTCTCCGACCAACAAGCTTGGTGTTGTGCAGCTCCTTACTGCTGGTGCCATCGCCGGTATGCCCGCTGCCTACCTGACAACTCCTTGCGACGTGATCAAGACCCGACTTCAGGTCGAGGCTCGCAAGGGCGAGGCAACATACAACGGTCTGCGACACGCTGCCCAGACCATCTGGAAGGAGGAGGGCTTCACTGCCTTCTTCAAGGGTGGCCCTGCACGTATCTTCCGCTCCTCGCCTCAGTTCGGTTTCACCCTGGCCGCATATGAGGTCCTCCAGACTCTTCTGCCCATGCCTGGTACTCAAAAGGACAGGATCCCCACAGGAGTGTCGGATGCCGTGTCAACGGTCAAGGGCAGCCTGGACACTAGTCCTTATGGCCGCAGCCGTAATGCCCTCAAGGTGATCCTTGATCTGGATGAGGACTTTGGCAAGGTCAAGCTGCCCAACGAGATTGGCTGGCGATCGCTGCCCAAGATCATGGGCGGTGGTGGTGGTCAATAAAGCGACGAACCAAGACGAGACAAATGACCAACAAAAATTTAGAAGGGGCTGAGTTGGGATCAAGAAAGATGAAGGTTTGATGGAATCGACTGTTGGGTGGCTGCTCGGCTAATGTGCTCTCAAAAACGGCCCACAGCCGGGCTTCAATGTCCGGCTCATGTTCCGGACATGATTGCCGGACTAAGCCGAGGGAACTATGTCTCCAACGAGAAACTAAAACCTGACAAGATCTTGTTTGGATTTTTCTTTTCTATTTCAAGCGAAAGACCAAGACAAAAGAAACGGGAACACAGATGGAAGAGGGGTTTAAAAGATAAAGAGAAATCTGATATCCGAGTCCCGGACAGAGCGGGCGAGGTGGAGCGTCTGCTACTTTTGCATCAGACTCGGCGTTCTGGGGCATTTAAAGGGCATGATGGGAGCTGTTTTTTATTCCCTTTGTTTTTTTTTACGTTGGCTGTTTAGTGCCATGTTACTTATTGTAGCTCGTGTGCAGTTCTTTGTAGAAAACCAGCAAGTTCATATGTTAATAAGACGACCGGGTCTTGTGGATAAGAGATGATTGTGAAGGAGCTCGGAACAAGCACCACTACATCTAGGCAATTGTATTTCTAGATGGGAGACAATACAACTGCAGCCGTCCAGTTTTGTGTCTGTGAAGTGACTGAGCCTATATTAATAATGCCAGGCGCTTAATGAGGTCTGTATATTGAATAGCTCGGGCTTGGAGAGAATGGGTTGGACATGTCTAGTTCTCGTGATATGACGCGTTATTCTGCATATCAAGCCTGGATATCGAGGGCCATATCAATTTTTTGGCATCAATACATTCTGCACATTAGAGTAGCTACGTGCCTCGCCTCAATACGATCAAAATTAGGCAGTGTGAACTGTACTACTAACTATGTCCGAAGCTTTGTCTTATCAGTGAGAGGTAATATCTCTTCTCTACTAGTGCTTTATTTTGGCACCTCTCTTCAACAAATACAACCATCCTCCCAGCAACAGTATAATATAGCATGTGGCCACTCAACCATGGTAGGTACTCTGAGGCGGTTGTATTAGAAACAAATATGTTGGATAACAACACTGACATGCGGATAATGGTGTTACCCGCTTCATTATTAAGTATGTAAGTCTGTTACGTACATGTTGTACCGCTGAAACTAAGATATATCTGATGCGCCTAGTCAATGTGCGCGTTGGGAATCTCGAAAACAAAATCCCGTTTTCCAACACCAGCCCAACAACCAATAACTCCGTATGAAACATAGACCAATTCATTTCTTTCGTTAATATTCTACTCGCCCGTAGTCCTAAGTACAAGAAAGCTGTATAAGTAGAAGCAAACGTTGAACGAGTGCGAAATGGATAGACAAGCAGTGGAGAGCAACTAATAATGAATAGTGGCTAACCGCTGGACCCAGCCTGCTTGTTGTTGAGGCACAAATTCGGGGACCTTGGTGTCAGGCTTGCTCATCATGGACATCTTGAGCCATTCGACGTAGTCTTCAAAGCCTGTTGTGCTACCGGTGACGCGGACCTTGTTGATGCCTCTGACGCCCTCAAACATGCGCAGATTGCGGTATCCGACACCGAGGAACATGGACTGGACAACATCGATGGTGAGTTCGTCAAGCCCGCTGTAGGCTTTGGTGACAGCATCGGCGTCATATGGGAGGTCAACATCGAGACGGACCTGGGTGTGGAAGCGGCGGATGAGGGGGATGACAGAGGACTCCTTGATGGGATCGTACCAATTGCGGAGGCGAGGAAATGAGGTGAGGAGTGTGGGATGAGAAAGAAAAGTGTTGGAGCCGTAGAGAAGATCTGTAGCCTCGTCGTGGATTTGGCGGTTTGTGCGGAGGAGAGAGGCGTAGACTTTTTGCTCGGGACAGGGACGGCCGCATCTTGTGTAAGGGGCTGTGAGGAGGAGTTGATCGTAGATTTCAAGGCGGATCTCGACAGGGAGGTCCATGAAGCCTGTCTGGTGATGTTGTTGGACGGCAGCAGCCATGATTGTTGTATCACCGGTTGGTGTAAGTTGCAAGTGGTGTAGAAGTGGGAGTTGAGTAGATCGAATTGACTAGTGGGTGATGGCTAGATCTTCAATCGCGTTGGGAAAAAAAAAGAAGAAGAGCTGCTACACTGATGAATGACTAGTATGCCTTTTGTTGGTTTAGATCTAATTGGCTGATGGGCGGTGGTAGTGGTGGTGGTGATGATGATGATCTTGAGATGATGTCGATCTTGGCGTGTTGAGTCGAGTGATAGTGTAAGACTGATAAGGATTAGACTTGTTGCTGGTTGATGATAATACGAGACGACATCTCGAAACAGGGCGAGGACTTGGTTCATATATAAAGAAAACAAAAAGGTGAGTCAAGAGATTCGAACTCGATTTGGACATGGACACACCCTCCCCGTATAAACAAACTGACACTCACTGACCTTACGATGCACCTCAGAAGGCTCGGAGTTGAATTGCAGGGATCAGGGGAGTTGGACCAGGGATCGGGACGGGACGGTACAGTAGGTACATGGTCATGATACGTAGGGTCGAACACGGCACTCGTCAACGAACATTTTGATACTGATCCAAAAGATTCAATGCTACTCTTTGCGTTTTGATAAGAGATTTCCCGGCATGATACATACTGTATGCTGCGCTGGCCCAGTACACACTTTCAGCTACCTAGCCTTTGATCAACCATCGGATACGTACGCTGACTCTGAGCTGAACTAACGAAACAGCACAAGTAAGGCGCAGATCAATCAGCAGCCAGTACAATATTTAATAGAATGCGCCAAGCCGAGATATGATCACAATGGGTGTGTACAGTAGTAGTATCGGGATGCCGGGCGCCTCGAGGGAATAGAACGGTCATTCTGATAGTCTAGCGGTAACCCAGCCACAGCTGTTGCTGCACATGCAACGATTTTCATGAGCTGAGCATGCATAACGTGACAAGTACCGTACCGGTGCCGAGCGAAGAAGCCCCCGTCCGTCCCGGAACGGCCGTTGAGGAATCCACAGTTACAGGGCCAGACCAGGGTCAAGATTGAGAGGCCCCTTTCTTGACGAGTCTAGACTTTTTAATTGTCAATGATGATAACAGCCGAATGAGTTTTGATACTGAAGCGAATAGATTGTAATCGAAATATCATGTCGTCGATCGATATGGTACCTAGATATAAAATCCTGAGGGTAATCATGGCACGCCACTTCATGATAAAGACGGTCAGCCGCATAACGGAGGCTCAACGCCGTGTCGTATAGACAAACCCAAGGGAAGGCATCCTGCCTCTATTCCCAGGTTCTCTCTACCCCTGTGAGATCCATTGTTTGATGTTTTCCTGTCAGAATAAGCCGACCTAGTGTGGGTTTCCAGACCACCACGGACGGGCATGGCTCGGACATAGCATGGCATCTCATGCAGCCACATCAAAGATAATGCAAGCACCCGGCATCACGACTTGTGAGAAAGAAATCTCTATTCATTCCAAAACGACAAAAAGAGTCCACTTCGGATCCGAAGCATTTATCAGCTTCGCCCGGCCTCTTCCGATTCTTTGTATCAAGCAAGGGCTCCACATTTTGAGCCTCGTTATCCTGGCATGTTTTGCCGTTTCCTGGCGTGATCTTTGTTCGATTTGCGGCTCTGATGCATTTACACACCGCTTGCTACCGAGACAAGGGTTCCAAGGTGAACACTTTGGACAAAGGGGGGCGTGTGCAATTCCAATTTTAAGGTGAAGGTATCCACAGATCAAAAGTCAAGGCGTCTTCGGGCAATTCCCGTCAACGCACTATACTTACAGCATCTTGGTCTATCTTTCCTGATCTCTGGTTGTGATGATTCTAGAAGCCCTCTCTGTTCCTATTGTTTTTTTTTGGCTTCTCCTCACCCAGATAACACACTGCTCGGGCCTTTTCCGTATGGCTGACTGGCTTGATTTCCAGCTCAAGAAGCCTGGTATTGTGAGATATCAGCATCTTCTAAGACCCTTCATCACCTTACACTCCTGTTTTCTCCGATATGATTCATTATGCAACATAATTGTAACGTCTAATATTCATTCTCCTTATTGATGATACTTTAATCCCATGACCGATCTGATTGGCCCATGCAGCCACACTCAGCACATGATCAGCCACATGCTGCAGGCACCCTGGGGCAAGGCAGGCACGTTAGAAAATACGTACCGATATGGCGTCAGAACACATGAGCGCCTAATAGTACCTACCTACTAAGGTACTCTCTTCTTCAGTCACACGATCTTCCACGAGCAACATCACCAAGAAAAAACCAAAGACAAAAACAAAAAAAAGAACTGGCCCTCGTTCCTCTCCTTTGCTTCTGCTCTTGGACTATAGATCTTGGCGCTCCACAATCATTCCGGCAAGGAATAGCGATTAGGTACCTTGACTATGGCGTTTGGTTTCCTCGACTTCCTCTCAGGCCTCTTTGGTTGGGTCTATTTCTTTGCCTGGAGCGCGTCTTTCTATCCTCAGCCCTTGCTCAACTGGCGCCGTCGCTCCACCAGCGGCACTACTGTCGATTTCCCCTTTATCAACGTGCTCGGTGAGTCTCTCTATCTAGACCCCCCTACGGGATGACATAGCATGGGTCGGGCATGGAATGGCATGGCATGACATGACATGGCTGTCAGAACATATGCCTCCTAGCCAGCGGCCCTTTTAACCTGTCGCCCCAATGCCCCGGGTCCGATTATTGTCATCTTTGTGATTCCAGTTGGCTACTTGTCAAATATCCATCATCATGGTCTTCCTCGCTGACCAGGATATCCGTCCGTAACAGGCTTTGCCGCGTACTTCAGCTCCAACGTAGCTTTCTACTATTCGCCAGAGATTCGCGCCCAGTATGCTGCTCGACACAAGGGTCTTGAATCTACCGTACAGTTCAACGACATTACGTTTGCTCTTCACGCTCTGATACTATCTACCATCACCACTTCTCAGTACCTCTTTTCCTCCTGGTGGGGATTTGCCCCGAACTCTGGAAACCGTCCGAGCCGCTTCATCCTTGGAGTGGCCGCCGGGTGTATTGCTGGGGTCTTATCTACGTGTACCATTGTTTCTGCTTCACCTGGAAACGATCCTGTTTACGACTGGGTCGCTCTCGATATCGTCTACGCCGTCGGCTATGTTAAGCTCATTGTCACCCTCCTCAAGTACACGCCCCAGATCGTGGCCAACTACAGGAACCAGAGCACTGAGGGCTGGAGCATCTCCCAGATCCTGCTTGATGTGACTGGTGGTGTCCTCAGCGTCAGCCAGCAGGCTATCGACAGCTACCAGCAGCATGACTGGAGCGGTATCACCGGAAATCCTGTCAAGTTTGCCCTCGGCAACATCAGCATGATTTACGATAGCGTGTTTATCATTCAACACTACGTCTTATATCGCGAACCTGGGAAGCCTGCGCCTCGCGAGAATGAGAGTTTGCTACAGGACGAGGAGCGAAGGGCAGAGTGAAGGGCAGAGCGAAGCGAGTGATCTGCTCTTTCCTGTCTCAATACATTGCAACTATAAACAGAGAGAAACGGGCCATTTCAAATGGATGTACCCTCAGGTGTCCTCAGTGGCATTATGATGTGAGCGTTGGATACCCTTGTCAAGTGATCTATACTACATTAGAGCATGAGCCTCAAAGGCGCGTATATACCTGTACTTGAACTTGCATGCTGATACAGTCAAACATCAAGTAGATAGAACAGTCAATAGTAAACATTCGCAAGAGTGGCTGTATCTAAACAGCTGGAAAAGATTCAGCTTGCGCACCCTGCATTGGCCTTTTCACTGCCAGCGCTATGGTATGTAGCCTGCAGACCAATAACAATACTCATCTCACCTTCAAGTAATCTGGCCGCTATTATCCCGTCTCCTCAACGACGATCTCAAGTCAAGCATTCAACGTAGCGGCCTGAGAGATTTTCAAGGCTAGCTGAGGGTGATAAGCAATCCTATGACCGAATTAGGGAAATATTTAAATCCAACGGGAGCTGAGCGTACATAGAGGGCCTCATATTGGTTTGAAATACCGTATAGGTGGACTAGTTCAGAATAACTGCACTGTCAGCTGGCTGAACAACCTTTTTACTACGAGTCTACCTATGAACCCATACACCCTGTTCTAAGGTGCCTAACAGGGTTGGAAGCAGCTGAATCTGTGCCTCGTCACTTCGATGATGGCCTTAATTCTTTGACCTGTCGAATAACCAACAAGGCGCAACGTTCTTCACCTTTCAGGCAGGATAGTAAAACACACTCCTTTTTGGGGTTTCCTTGGCTTGGCAAATATACGACGAGTGCTGGCCAACATACGCCGGCGAACAGAGAGTCCAGCTCAAAAAGATTGATGCTTAGAGAAGCGCAGCACTGGGGGATATTCTAACTATGTGAACCTATAGATATCCTAATAGCACATTAACTATCTAGACATCCAAGTCGTCTCGTAAATGTAAAGAAAGGATACCTAGGCAACCACTTGCCAAAATCCATCGCAGTGTCTTCGGCGCGGAGAAGCGGGAGCAGCCGACGGAACGGCCCCACAACCTTATTCTTGAACAACACAATTATATAGAAAGATGTCGACAACCATAAAAAGATACTGCGAATAAGCAAGCGCAAACCAAATATTACTTATCACTCATAATCGAAAGATAGAGGGACAAAAAAAGTCTCGACAACGGCAGGATTCGAACCTACGCGTGCGAACACAATGCCTATGATGTCTCAGAAGAGATAGCAGGGCATCGCCTTAACCACTCGGCCACGTTGTCTCGCTTTATGCTTGGGAAGGTGAGAGATAGGCCAAGTATATATAGATTGTGCTGCACTAGCATTCCAACTGTTTCCCTTAACTTTCGTCCTTACAGATAATGTGCTTGCCAAATCGCACAACAATCCGTTCATAGACATAATACATGCTTAATACGCTTGGTTCAGAAAGAGCAGAGAAACTTAACAAAAAACCACAACAATCAAGACGCATGGTATCAGTTTAGTGAACATTAACCACCCAAGAGCATCGCACAACAAACCGGCCCAGTCTATTCCTTTCCCATTTATATACGTATCTACTCTATACTACATTACAAGTACAGCTGTTTACCACGGGTTTCGCAATGTTCATTTTAATACAAAGTTGATCGTTTTACCTCCCCTCACGGGAATGGCCCTCTGGGCTGCACGTAGATTGTATGGCCCCTCGGAGAATCG
This sequence comes from Fusarium sp. NRRL 66182, assembly GCA_013266265.1. Taxonomy (NCBI): domain Eukaryota; kingdom Fungi; phylum Ascomycota; class Sordariomycetes; order Hypocreales; family Nectriaceae; genus Fusarium; species Fusarium sp. NRRL 66182. The sequence continues at coordinate 31,962 of JABFAK010000098.1, read as the reverse complement.
TGCAGCACCCTCCTCAGTACTTAGAATCTCCTTGACCATCCAGTCTCTCAGCGCATCACCTGATAGCTCAGATGGGGGCGGTGGGATGTTGACAACACCGCGAACCTTGCCGTTAACCTGAACGGCGCAGGGCTGTATCCGGGGACGGACGAGTTCGGCCAGGGAATGATCTGCGACAGGGAAGCTGGTGGACGAGAAGACCGAATCGATGGAAGGGTCGAGGAGAGCAGAGCATTCTTCGGCAAATGCCGGTGTGATGGGCGCCATCATGGAGATAATTGCCTGAGCGGCTTCGCGCTTGATGATGGGGTCGGCGGCGGCATTGTCGATAAGCGTGTTTGTGAGAATCATGAGGTCTGACACTAAGGTGTTGAGAGAGTAAACTTCATCATAGGACGCTGTAACAGAGGTGATGGTACGTTGGACTTCTCTCCAGATGGTTGCTTCAGCATCCCACCGTGCAAGCTCTTTCGCAGACAAGGAAGCAAGGCGCTTATGTTTAGAAGAGAGATAGTCTTTGGCAGTCGTTGTATCCGAAACAGACTCTGCAGCAATGGCAGCGATCTGGTCATGCAGCCGCTGTAGCCAACGAGTGATGCCAGAAATCTTGGCTTCGTCCCAGTTAAGTACATCGGCAACAGGAGCCTGGAAGAGCATGTGCGCGCGGGTAGCGTCAGCGCCGTACCGGGCGATGAACTCTGAAGGGTCAACTCCGTTATACTTTGATTTGGACATTTTCTCAAAGGAGATGTTGGCTGGCTTGCCGGATGAGACGACCTTGGGCTGGCTCGGATCCGCTAGGTCAACCTCTTCAGGCTTAAGGAAGCGACCGTTGTCGGGGTCAATAAATGTCTTGCCGTGGACCATTCCTTGAGTGATTAAGCGCTTGAATGGCTCGGCGGACTTGGCAGTATCCTCAGAGTATTGCGGGAGTAGAGGTGTCGATGCCAAGAATTTATACATAAAGCGGGCGTAGAGCAGATGGAGAATGGCGTGCTCAATACCACCGATATAAGTATCGACAGGAAGAGTCTTTCCCGCTTCAGAAGAAAATGGCTCTTTCTTGTTGTGAGGATCAACGAAGCGGGCATAGTACCAGCTCGAGTCGACAAAGGTATCCATGGTGTCTGTATCTCTTCGTGCAGCCGCTTTGCACTTAGGACACGTAGTATTGACAAACTCGGATGATGATTCAAGAGGACTTCCATTGCGTGTCTCTGCCCAATTCACATCGGGAAGTTTCACAGGGAGCTGCTCGTCCGGTACGGGCACTGGACCACAAGAGTCGCAGTGAATAATAGGGATGGGAGTTCCCCAATACCGCTGTCGACTGATCAGCCAGTCTCGTAGACGCCACTTCTCAATGGTCTTGGCCAGGTCAGCTGCTTCAAGTAGCTTGACAATTTCTTCTCCAGCAACAGTCGAATGTTTGCCCTTAAAAGAGCCACTATGCTCTGTCATGATACCGTGCTCGACAAAAGGCTCGTTCTTCATAGCTGTTGTTGACTCATCCTCTGAGGCGGAGAGGACATGGCGAACAGGCGTATCATAATGATGCTCCTTCCAGAAGGCATGATCTCGTAGATCATGGCCAGGGACACCCATGACAGCACCCTCACCATAGTCACCCAAAACATAGGGCGCGATGTAAACAGGCAATGATATTTTGGTGGCATCTGGAGTCTGCTCGTGGTAGGCGAGCGGGTTGATAGCCCGCAAGTGAGGCAACAGATAGCCAACTTTAGAGTCTGCAGGAAGACCAGGGATGGTGTCCAGGAAGGCTTGAAGCTCAGGGTCTGAAGCTGCGAGCTTTGCTACGATAGGATGACTGGCAGCAAGAGCTACGTACTGGACGCCAAAGAGGGTGTCGGGTCGAGTAGTGAAGACTTCAATGGCAGCATGAATATCATGTCCCATAGCAAGAACGGGGAACTTGACAGAGGCGCCGGTCGATTTACCCAGCCAGTTTTTTTGCTGAGCCAGAACTCTTTCCGGCCATGCATTCTCCTTGGCAAGTGCGTCGAGCTCTTGAAGAAGCGCCTCACGGAACTCGGAGATGCGGAAGAACCATTGCTTGAGCTTGCGCTTCTCAACCTTGACGCCGGATCTCCACGAGCAGCCATTGGCATCGACCTGCTCGTTCGCAAGGACAGTTTTGTCAACAGGATCCCAATTGACCTCGGCTTCGGCTTGGTAGGCAAGACCTCGTTCGTGCAGCATGAGGAAGAGTTTCTGGGTGTGCTTGTAAAACCCAGGGTCGCAGGTCGATAGCTCCTGGAACGGGTGTTAGCTCAAGTTAACTTTGTATGTCGACACAGAACGTACACGATCCCAATCCCAGCTTCCGTTCATGAGTTCGAGTTGCTCCTTCATCTTGGCCATGTTACTTGTTGTCCATTTCTCTGGAGCAACTCCTCGCTCAATGGCAGCATTCTCTGCGGGGAGACCAAAAGCATCCCAGCCCATTGGCAGCATCACTTGGTCACCTTTCAATCTTCGGTATCGAGCGACCACGTCCGCAATGGCGTATACTCGCAAGTGGCCTAAATGGAGGGTGCCTGAAGGATATGGGAACATGGGCAGCACATAGTGGCTATTGTCCTGGCCATCTGCCAATTTTTCAGAGGCTTTCCCTGCCCTTTGAACTTCCTCCCACTTCTTGCGCCATTTTTTGTCTATAGAAGTAAGGTCGATAGCATAATATCGTCGTGAGAGCGTGCTGAGAGTCGTAGCTTTGCTATGGGCGATTATCGGCCGTCGACTCGAGTTCGAGATGTAGAGGCTAGACAAAGTGCGCCGAGCTGCAGCACAGCTCATGAGCCTTTTATGTGGCAGTGGCATTGACGTGTCTGCATTATATGATGCTGAATCGCATCAATTGGTATATATAAGTCGGATGGACAGTGCGGTTTGGTCAGGGAAGATAGATGATGCTCTTCGAGAGAGAGAGAGAGAGGCTGAAAATTAGAGCTCGGGCCATCGGTACCTAGATCGCAGTACCCTCGACGCCCAATAAGGCCCTGCATAATACCCGACTCCAGGTACCGTCACTGTCCATGCATCACGGCTAGTGGTTGAAGTCCAGTGCAGCCTTACCGAGACCGGCCGCTGAGTGACCCCGCTAGGTAATTATCGCTATCATGGATGCCCCGCCACAAAACTCATCCCCTCGACGAAAAGAGATTCCGACGTCTTGTCTCGCCCCTGGACCTATTCCGAGTTATCTCCTTGGTTTGAGACCGTCTCCTAGAGCTAAGCTTGACGGTTCTAGATCAACAAGAGAAGGGTGCAAGCTAGCCCGGAGCTTACTTCTCTGATCCCGCATACCCTTTTCCTTCTCTTCACCTTTCCTCACCTTGACGAATCGACAACTTCAAAACGAACCGACGATATCCGGCCAACTTCAATTCTACATCTACATCTACATCTACATATACCTTTGCGAATAGAAACGACCAGGCCCTCGATAGCATCACCTCTTCCCGTCCATAGCTATGGATAAAATCACCGATCGCATCGCCGCTCTGCCGGCTGATGGCACATACTTCTCTCTCGAGTTCTTCCCTCCCAAGACCGCAATGGGCTTCTCCAACCTACGAGACCGTCTTCACCGCATGGAGCGGGCCCTTCGACCCCTCTTTGTAAACGTTACTTGGGGTGCTGGTGGAAGTACTGCCCAAAAGTCTCTCGAGCTGGCTGAGCTGTGTCAGAGGGAAGTGGGACTTACAACTTGTCTACACTTGACGTGCACCAACATGAGCAAGAAGTTGATCGATGAGGCGCTCGCGGATGCAAAGGCACTAGGCATCAGGAACATTCTGGCTTTGCGAGGCGATCCCCCACGGAGAGAAGAGTATCGAGACCCCGAGGACTCGGAGGATGATGGTGGCCAGGACTTCAATTGGGCCGTCGACTTGGTCAGATATATCCGCAAGACTCAAGGCGACTATTTTTGTATTGGCGTGGCAGCATACCCCGAGGGACACGCAGAGGAGAGCCATCCTTTGGGGCAGAGCGTAGAGCACGATCTTCCTTACCTTGTGCAAAAGGTTCAAGCTGGCGCAGACTTTATCCAGACTCAACTCTTCTTCGACATCGAAGCATACGAACACTTCGAAACCACTCTGCGAGAACACCCGAGCGGCGTCTTCAAAACCCTTCCCATCATTCCTGGACTCATGCCCATCCAAAGCTACCAAATGATCAAACGAACGACTAAGCTGAGCCACGCCAAGATCCCTCAAGACATCCTCTCCCGTCTCGATGCCGTCAAAGGTGATGATGAGCGGGTCAAGATGGTTGGTGTGGACATTGTTAGCGAATTGATAGACAAAATCAAGGATATCAAGTCCAAAACGCCAGGACCCAAGGGATTCCACTTTTACACACTCAACCTCGAGAAGGCTGTGTCCTACATCTTGGAGCGGGCAGATCTCATTCCCGAACTTCCTGAGGATGAAGAGGCTGTAGCACCGGACGACCTTCCCATCCCCTCGCTTCAGATCAATGGTAGCTTCAACATGCGCTCCAGCAGCCACTCTCGCTCTCGACAATCGAGAAGACACTCGTCAGTAGGCTCGGATCCCCACAACCGTGTCATTGTTGGCGATAGGCCAGCTGTACACCCTGAGTGGGAGGCTACTGGTCAGGAAGCCGGCGTGCGTGCCGAGGCCGTCAATACACGCGCAAACACGCTGGCCATCTCGGAAGGCGAAGGCGTTCTTGGCCGTGAGGCGACATGGGACGACTTTCCCAACGGTCGTTTCGGTGATGCTCGCTCACCTGCATACGGTGAAATTGACGGCTACGGCGTGAGCCTCCATATGTCTGTCACTCAAGCCACTAAACTCTGGGGAAACCCCAAGACCCGGGAGGACATCAACGACCTGTTCGTCAAGCACATCCAGGGCGAGCTACCGGCCATTCCCTGGAGCGAGGAGGAGCTTCTAGCCGAGAGTTCAACGATTAAGCCACATCTCCTGCAGCTCAACCGTAAGGGCTGGTGGACCGTCGCCTCGCAGCCGGCCGTCAACGGTCTGCGGTCCAGTGATGACACTTTCGGATGGGGCCCGCCCAGTGGCTTCGTCTTCCAGAAGTCGTTTGTCGAATTCTTCATCCCCGCAAACGAGTGGCAGACTCTCAAGGGTAAACTCACGTCTCCAGAGCTTCGAGACTCTGTGTGCTTCTACGCCAGCAATGCTCGTGGCGACTACGTCTCATCAGACGGCAGCGATCACGTGAACGGGACGGCGGCATCGGTGGCCGGCACCAACCCGAGCACAAACGCCGTAACGTGGGGCGTGTTCCCGGGCAAGGAGATCATTACGCCAACGATTATCGAGGAGGTGAGTTTCCGAGCTTGGTGCGAGGAGGCTTTTGGTATCTGGGGCGAGTGGGCCAAGGTGTACGGCCGGGGTTCTGAGAGCGAGAAGCTCCTGAGTGGCATCAAGGACGAGTACTGGCTTGTTAATCTGATTCATCATGATTTCGTGGACAAGGATGCTTTGTGGCAGGTCTTGTCAAGTTGAGCGAGGTGTTTTTGGGTCGTTGGGATGTAAATATGTCAGGGGGGAAAAGTCTTGAAACAGTAATAAGAATGTTTATAGTTCGATTATTGATGGACTACATCACGTACACACAAGCTCATGCATTAACTCACAACCTTTAATATTGTTGAGTATCATCTGACTGCTACGTAGTTCTCGTCCACGCCCGATAACTTTTAATGTCCCTGTTTTCCTTTACAGACATGTATGCGGAAGATACCATGACCCTCTCGCATGGAAATGACATCTCGAAATGCGCACCCGCGGATCCCATATAGATCTTGGTATATAAACCGTGACGTGAGAGAATCAATCAGACGTGAAAAGAAACAGAGATGCCTGATAAAAAGAAAACCGAAGAATTGTGCCCTGAAGATGGGCTTGTGCGATGGGAAAAGGGGACAACTGATGATGGTCCGCAGATATAGATGGGCATCAAAAACACTGTGATGCCGAAAGCAAAACGCGCAAGGTCGATATAGCCATGGTCGCTGACAAGAAAGATTCGTTACGTATCGGGTGCGTTGTATTGTACACTGGATAGTAGTGAGCTGCCGAGTTTGTGTGATGCAGCTGCTCAAAGCAGACACAAAAGATTGCCAGGATCAAGGGTTTCAGATCTCTCCATCACCCCAGTCCATGTAGGCAGAATCATCCGGAGGCGGAGCAAGGAAACCGGTGTTGGAGCCAGGACAAAACATGTCAAATTGAGGTACAGCAGAGTTCATGGTACCCATGCCAGAAGGGGGACCGGTAGCTATGCCAGATGGCTGAATCTTGGGTTTGACCTCGCCAAAGATGGACGTAGGCGGCATAACGGTAGACTGAGGAATAATCGCAGGGCCGGTGGGAGTGGGAGTAGGCGCGTCCTCGGTAGGCGACTCGCTATCCTGGAACTGGGCCGCATCGGCGATAGTAGCGGCCGCTTTGCGCGCAGCTGGGCGAGAGGGGGCTGTCCCACGAGGGGGAGCTCGGGTTGTCTTGACTTTCTTGGAGGGCGTGTTATCCATGTCGTCAAAGTTGAGGGATTCATCGTCATCCTCGTCCTCGGACATGGAGCGTTTGATAGGGCTCGCAGCAGGAAGAGCAGCCTTGCGCTTGGCGCCCTTGCCAGAGCGGCTGCCGGGCTGGCTACGAATGGGAGTTGGCTTGGAGGGAGTTCCCGGGCCAGCAGGACCAGCACCTGAACCAACGTTGATAGCGCTCAGAACATCACCGCCGTTGTTAGCGGCATAACGAAGAGCCTCGGCGTCCCTCTTGATGGTACGGAACTGGAACTGGATGCCGTCCGCAGTAGACTGTCCAAAGTATTTGGCGATGTCTAGACAGTGAGAAGAGTTAGCGAAGTACTTGTATGAATGAGGAAAAGATGGTAGTGTTTTGAGACGAAGACGTGCGACGAATGCAAAGGGGGTCGTACTGTTCTTGTCAATAGCTGCCTGGGTAGAAGGCAGCACGTTCTCATCTGTGGTCAAGTCCTTGATATCGAGGCCTTGTTCACGCGCATCGTTGATGATTTGGACTGTGGCACGGACTTTGCGAAAGCGATGGTTCAAGGCATGATCAGTCATGTCAGAGCCGTAACATGCGGCAATTTCTGGGGGGAGAGAAAGAGTCAATCTTCCATGCTCTTACAGACTAGAGATTACGTGAAGGACTCGTGACCCTCTTGATGCGGCAGGGGATGGAAACAAGGGTGTAGATGGAAGGTCAAGATAAACAAAAAGAGAGATATTCTGGTGCTTACCCTTGTAGTTCCACTTGACCTCTGGATGAGCGGCCACGATGGCGCGAACCATGCGAGCTTGAGCCTCGTAGGTTTTGTAGTTTGCTTTGGCGTTTGAGGGAGCCATGACGTCTCGAGCGAGTCTTGTCTAGTGATCGAGTTAGTGATGATCCCAAGATGATCCTGGCTCAAGTTTGAAAGAGAGTCGAATAGAGACACCAGGTAAGAATGTTGATGTTTTGATTGAAGAGAAGAGAGGATGAGGAGGAGTTTGTCGAGAGTGACAGGCCAAGGATATGGGATGAGGAATGTTTCAAGGGAACAAACTGACCTTGACTGAGTTAACAAACGGCAGTGAGTTGGTCAAATATGCGTGAGATGATACGCGAATGATATTTTTCGTTGATGGTGGTAGAAAGAAAGATGCGCTCAAGAGAAAAGATGATGCGATGTGATGCGATATCACGGAAGTGAGATGGAAGAATATGAAAATGAAGTGCGGTGATGAAGAAGAAGGAAAGGAAAGCAAAGGAAAGGCGATGACGCAACAGAAAGTGGAAAACAAAATCTGTGAGTAGAAGAAAAGGCGAGCGCAAGGTGAATAAAACGTGGTGGAGTAGCTCGAAAGGACGAGTTGCGATAATGCACGATGTGAATGTAAAGGAGTTGAAGTGAAGACGGAAGAAAGAGAGGAGAGATATGGAGATGGGCCCGAGTCGATAATGATTCACTGCCAAATGATCGCGAGCCCTAAAGACTTGAAGAGACGAAAATTGCGATGCTCGCTTTGATGAATCTTGCGACTATGTTTGCGCAGGATGGATAGTAGCTGTGGATGAAGCGGGAGCTGTGATGTGAGGTTAGTTGCTGGGCGACCAGATGAGCAAAGGCAAAAAGGTACGTACCGAACCACAATCCCAAGCTCTCAAGAATAGGGGATCCAGAATAGCAGGTTCATTATTTCCTTGATTGATAAAAGACTCTTGAGCAGTTATATGATTGAACCGAGTGTTTATTTATTATTTATTTGTTTGGTTGTTTGGTTGTTTGGTGTGTTTTTGTATTTATTGACTTAGCTGTTTGGCGTCTTGTCAAGAATAATAATAGAAGGCAGATTGAATTATGCCAGTGCAGTGACAGTAATACACCACTGACGGGTAAAGATAATCCTAATATTGATGACCGAAAGAAATAAGAAGGGCTGAAGCTGCCGACTCTGCAATACAAGTAGACAGATGTGATATTGGATACCTCAAAAGATGGATTCTGAAAGCGACGACGGGCATTGGGAGTGTTGAGGTCTCGAATGCTGAAGTTTAGATGGACAGTACAAGACTTGATCGACAGCAGCAAGCGATGAAAGAAACAAAAAGACGAAAAGTGAGTTACTATGGTGGCATTTTATAAATTATGTTCTATATGATATTTCGTAGGTGATGGTCTGGATGTGCATCCAGCTAGCTGCCTGATATGTTCTCTCCGACCTCATCTGTACCCCGGACTGTGCCTGTTTCAGAATCAAGCCGAGGCCCAAAAGAGCCAGGATCTGATCCTAAGCCAAGACCCGGCAATCGCTGAAGGGATTGTGGTTGCGTAATTTGTGGGGAGCTTGAGTTTCAAAGAGAAGAGTCAATAAAGAATTGCAGCCTCTTCTCAGTCCGGGCTTATACGATCATAACCCTGGACTCACCCACTCGTCTCGGCTCTTGTTCCTCGACCTGCTCCCAGCATCCCCTCCTCAACATCATATCCTCGTTATTCCACCTCTTTAGCAACTTATCCTACAGCAGATCTCTTGGCATCGAATCGGCGTAGCAGGACCCGACATGACCGTCATTAAATCATTTATAATCCGTGGTTTTGAGATGGCTTATTTGGCCTCCTCACTACCAACAAATGGAGCTGGTCGTCGCGTAGGCGTAAGGCTCCGGCTATGGCTTCGTGTCGTTGCTTTAGATGCCTCCCATTCTACCATAGGATGCTCCTTGATCTGCGCTGGCTCCTCTTGTCCGCCGTTGTACAGTAGGTACTGGAAGCCGAGGAAGAAATCGCACGATGCCTGGAACATGCCCGAAACCTTGAACGACCAGGGGATCTCTGACTTGGACGTAAAGAACCAGAACAGCTTCATGGTATCTCCACCAATCCAAGCGGCCAATACCGACAATCGCAGTCCTTTGGATGACTTTGTCCGCATGTTGATCAGGATCTGAGGAATCGGGAGCGTCGCTTCAACACCCAGTCCGATGCATCCGATGGCGTTCGCATACACGGCGTAGAGCCCAGGCATCTGGGAAAGGAGAAGCTCCAGCACAAGTAGACCGGCAGCAAAGTATATAATAGCATGCCAGTATCTGCAATTTATATCAGCTCAGAGCCAATCGCACACGGTTAGGAGCACGACGCCTACCGTTGTGGAGACCGCCACTGCCAAAAGTTATAGGGGCGTTGGAAACCCATCAAATTATCGTCGGTACCAGCAAATGGGAGACCGGCCTCGCCGCCCTTGGTGGGCGGGGGTGGTCGGAAGTCGAGCGCAACTTTGAGTAGGGCGATCTGAACGATAACCATGAGCAGGGATTGAAGGAGCAGGCTCGTATCGTATTGGGCTTGAGGCCAGTAAAAGATTCTGCAAGCCGGGAGGCGCGGGTCAGCCATTGTTCACGCCGATCGATGGCACTGGGTGAGGATATATCGAACCTCAGGAAAGACGCGACAAGCATTATAAGAGGGATATCGAGAGAGAAGCCCGCGCTGCTCTTGTTTCGGTACATGGAGATGATCTGGTCGCTGTACGAGAGGATGGGCGACATGACGATGAAGAATGGCGCCACCCAGGCCGTAAGCTCCATTATCCATCCCACTAGACCTTGATCCATTTTTGCGCTGTGTTATCGAAGCGAGAGGATGAGTCGAGGACGACAGACGAAAGAATGCTATCGTTGGTAAGGAGTCGACGCGGTCGAGGTCCAGACGGAGATAAGGGCTGTCTGTACTGATGACGACACCCTCATTCGCACGGGAAGATGCAGGCAATGACGCAAACTAGCCAATCGATCGAGGATGAAGAGATGCGAACAACAGAGAGGAGAGGAGAGGAGAGGAGAGGCGAGGTCGAGAGAGGTTAAGGAAGGTCTAGATGTAAGAATCAAAAATCCGAATTCAAGCCAGTGAGGCGTTGAGCATCGTCCCTAGTCAAAGGAGCAAGGATAAAGGGAGAGGCTGAGCCCACCAGCCAATCATGGCAGTCCAGTTGACCTGGACAATTTTGGAGGGCACTTGGTTCAGCATTCTAGAAGATGTCTTGACCAATTAACAATAGCCTTGTGGAGTTCGGGTATCCCGTTCCGCTAAAGATTCAGTGGCCAGAAGCTTGAGCTCAGAGGCAGAGTCTCCAAGGCTCCAAGCCAAGCCCCTTTCTTCTATCTAGGCCCGCTGAGACCGGCAGTTCAAAACCAGAAGCAGTCCAATAAGAAACTATCAAAGCAGCATGGATCTAACCACCTAGATTGGGAACAGTTCCATTCCAGGACAGATGCTCAGACCGGATTGGTTGCTTTGTATCCGTATATCCAACTGAGTTCAGGTCAAGTCACACACAGACACACGCGTTCAGCGTTCAGCGTTCAGCGTTCAGCGTTCAGCTATTTGACTCGGTTCATTTTACGCCAAGTGTTGTTTTCATCAACTTATAACGATCGTCCTCGGTACACGCGGCGGCTATCAGTGCCGTGCCTTGGTGCATAGGTAGGTACTGCCCAAGCCTGGTCGACTCCTCATCTCATACACGTACCAACGCCCTTGTTATCTGGATGATCATATGGGGTCAGCATCCGAGTCTTGTGACAGATACAGAGAGAGAGAGAGAGAGAGAGAGAGCGACAGATGTATCAAAAGTTCTGTTTTTAATTCCATCAACTCCGCGCAGTATATAATGACTTTTTTTTTATCACCAACCCAAAATAAGAACGTGCTCCAATTCCACATTCTTACTCCTTCTTACGCTGGAATGGCTTCTTGATATAGCCCACCAGCTTGCCCAATCCGCCAAAAACGGTCCCAAACCCAAAGCTCCAGCCCCGGATGCGGACTGTGTAGATAAAAAAGTATACAAGCATCCAGTTAGACACACAGAATGCAAGAAAAATTCCAAAGTCTATGCAGAACCGTCAGTATGTTGCAGGAAAAAAACCTGTCGGCTTAGAAGCGGGCTTACCTCTCCATTTGTCGCTCGCAGAAATGTTGAGCGACGCTAGATAGTCGTTGCCAGAGGACATTGGGCAGAACTCGCAAGCGCTAGTAGCATTGGGGTTGACGAGGTATCCTCCAGCAGAGTCGGCAAATCCTCCCGCATATTCTTGACATGTCTGGTTTGGAGGCGCATCAAACTTGGCTGTTTCCTGGGGCGAACACTCAATCGGAGCACCGTCGAGAGTTGCCGCAAGAATACCCCCGATCCAGTACGTAGAAGGATTCACATAGTACATCCAGTACTTCCAAAAGACAGGAAGCGAGGCGTAGGGGCGAACAACTCCGTTGAACAAACCGAACATGACGAAGAAAAAGGGCAAGACCTGGTCGGTGTTAGCATCAAGACAATCCTCAAAAGTAGGACGCGGGCGGGACTCACATTGGAAATCACGGTGAAGCTGGGAGCATATGCGCAGATCCACTGGCCCCAGCTCGTCATGAAGAGGAAGATGAGAAGCGTCATCAAGAAAGTGTAGCCCGATACGGAGCTCTCAGTTGGGAGCCCAGTTGGCCAGTACCAGAGCACAAAGTACAACACGGCCGACACAACAGCCGCAGGGATGTCGGCAAGAATGTTGGCTGTGCAAAAGGCAAACCAGCCATAGATACGAGAAGGGTATTCTCGAGCCTGCCAAAGAGACATGTTTTGGTAGAACTTGGGCACGACGCCGTTGACGATGGTGGCAGGGATCGTGACGATGATGAAGCAGGTGAACATGCGGTTCTGCATATCCTGCATGGTGTTTCCGAGATCCCAGAACGTGAAGCCATTGAAAATACCCATCATGACCGCAACAAATAACTTGCCGTAGATGTATGAAGGATCGCGCCAGTGCTGCCTGAACATACGCTTGGTCAATTCGACAGACTGAACCCATGTTGATGCAGCAAATTCGACGTGCTCCTCATTCCCTGATGCTGCTGCTCCTTTTGTGGCAGAGCTTCTGACTCTCTTGAGACCATCAATTTCTTCAAGAACCCGCTGGGCCTCTTCACTGTCGGCCCATTCCTGGTTCCAGTCAACCTTGGTGCCGTCAGGTCGCTTGTGGGGTCGAGCAGCCGTCTCGAGAATGAACTCGGCAATGTTCTTGTTTTGAGGGCAGACAGCACCACGGTCGGCAAAGTACTTGACAACATCCTGACCGTTCTCGCCCATGGGACCGAAATAGAAGGTGTTGCCGCCGGGGTTGAGGGCGAGCACCATGTCAAACTGCTGGATAAGAACAGAGCTTGGCTGGTGGATGGTGCAGACGATAGCCTGGCCGGCTCGGCTCAGCTTTCGAAGGAAACGCACAATTGAGTAGGCGGATTGAGAGTCGAGGCCAGAAGTAGGCTCATCGAGGAAGAGCAGAAGTGATGGCTTGGCTGCCAGTTCGATACCAATGGTCAGTCTCTTTCGCTGTTCCACTCCAAGACACGAGATGATGGCGTCCTGCAGGTCGTTGAGCTCGAGGAGATCAATGACCTTGTCCACATATGCGAGCTTATCGGCACGGCAGACGGACGCGTCCTGGCGAAGAATGGCAGAGAACTCGATGGCCTCCCGCACAGTCTGAGTCGTATCGTGAAGATCACCCTGAAGACAGAATCCAGTGCTTCTCTGGAAGTCTGCGCTAAGAGGTTTCCCGTCTACAAGCATCTCGCCTGTGACGACACCAACCTTGGTGCGTTGTGAGAGAATATTGAGAAGCGTAGTCTTGCCAGCTCCCGAGGCGCCCATGAGAGCAACCATAAGACCCGGCTTGGCATATCCGCTGACCTTGTTGAGGAGTTTTTTCTCGCCGCCGAGATAGGGAACGGTGTACTCGATGTCTCGCCACGTAAAGATTGACTCGCTGTCGGTGATTTGTTCCAACGTCTCCTCCCCAGTGCCCGAGTTGGGGTCAGCCAAAACACCAGACGAACTGCCAGGGCCGTCTCCAACAGCCTTTTCATCGTCGCTCGGTGCCTCAGCCTGTCGAGCTTGTTCCTTGGCCTTGCGGCTCTTGTTGAAGATCAAGGCACCGCCGCCGCCTTCTGTGAAGCTAACAAGCTCCGTCGCCACAACCGTGACAATGATGTAGAGAACAGAAAAGGCAATGACAACGCCAAAGTTTCGCCACAGGTGAGAGCGGCTGTAGTTGTAGGTTGCTTGCAAATAATCGCTTCCGGAAACCGACTGCGCATTGGTCGAAGCTCCGCCAATAGCGCAACCTTGGTAGCCTGGTTGAACTCCTGGTCCTTGAGGGACGAGCTGTGAAGGTGCGCACTCCATAGTCCGATCAGACATTTCGTTGGCCAAGACAGCCTCAAAACTGTAGCTGATGGGGTTGATCCAGTACAGCCAACCAAACCAGATGTAGTCCCTCAACAGCTGAGTCTTGGGGATCACATATCCAGTAAAAATGACCAGCAGGTTCAGTGAAATTCCCGAGAACCGCACAGCAGTGTCGATCTCGGGAGACAAGCTGGCAAACATGCGGTACAAGGCTGTGATCATGATGGTCGTGGTATACACGAACAGCAAGTAGATCCAGAATTTGGACACATCTACATCAAGTCCCGTCATGAAGTACATGAGGATGCCAAAGAGACACACTTGAACGGCGATAACGGGGAAATCAAGCAAAACTCGAGCAAGAGAGACAGCCGAGGGACGATAGAAGGCGTAGTCGCGGTGGCGCGCAACGATATCACGCCCAGAGACAGCCTTCATAAGCTCAGACATCTGGAGCCATCCCAGGAAAACAATAGAGAAGAAGATAGTACCGCCGCGGCTGAAGGCGCTTTCAGTGTCTGTCGATTGTCCGTAGAAGAGGGATCCCACGATGAGACCGTTTGAGATGATGATGAAAAGCTTGGTCCATAGCGTCGTGGTATCACCAAACAGCAGCCAAGCTTCTCGCTTGGTGCAAGCGAGAACCTGCCGAGGGAACGAGATGGTGTAAGGAGACTTGTCGGAGACGTGCTTGGACTTGGAATCCTGCACGGCATCCTGAAACCTCTTTGCGTCTTGGTAGTCAGACTGATGCAGAGATTCCTTGTATGCAGCAACATCAGCCAAGAGCTCTTGATAGTTTGGCGAGTTCCGGAACGCTGACTCGAGCTCCTCGGGGGTTCGAGGGGCCCGATGCTCGAAACCGGGTCTGTAATGTCGCTCGTTCGGATCGGTTATGGCGGTCAGAAAGTCGGCGGTTGTTTGCCGTTCGGGGCATTCGAATCCAAGGTCGATAAAGTATTGCCTTGCCTTGTTGGCAGGTCCAGAGAAGATTTGATGGCCTTGATCGATGACCAACACCTTATCCATCAGCTCATATATACCTTCGCCCGCCTGATACAAGGTGACAAGAGTCGTGCGGTTGCTGATGTCTGTCATGATTCGAAGTGATCGTGCATAGTCGAGAGCGGTTGACGCATCCAGTCCTCGAGTGGAGTTATCCCATGCCATGACAGTAGACTTGGAGGCGAGAGTCTCTGCGATAGAGACTCGCTTCCTTTCACCACCAGAAACACCTCGGGTGAAGTCATCACCAACGACAGTATCTCTTGTGTGGCTGATCCCAAACATGTTCATGAGAGCATCCACAATGATGGGGATATCGGCCTTGTCCTTCATTTTTGTCTTGTTTGTGAGCGCAAAGGCTAGAGTCTTCCAGACACTTAGAGTAGCAAAGTGAACATCATCTTCGCCGTTGTAGTTGACCTCTCCTCGAAAGTACTTTTTTTGCTCAGCCGCGGGAATACCACTGTAGGAGACATCTCCTTCAACAGCAGCATACGACTCGCGGTTGTTGCTGATGGCCTTGAGAAACGTGCTGCAGCCAGCCCCGGGCCGACCTAGTACGAGCATCATCTCTCCGTCTCGAACGCAGCCGGTAAAGTCGTGAACCAGAGTCCGTGTCGGGGGGTTTCCGATCCGAAGAGCCGGGATGAATCGTGTAAATACGCGATAGAGATCAGGGCCAAAGGTTCCAATGATGGCATCAGGAACAGTCCGCACAAAAGATGCCGTGCTCCCAACGCCTTTGACGGTCAAGTTCTCGTACACGACTCCAACGCGTTTGAGGGAGCCCTCTTCGGAACGCTTTTCGAAATGACCTTCGCGCATGAACTGGCCGAGTTCGAAGCCCTCGGTTTCGAGACCAGATTCAACATCGGTTTTTGATCCGTCGTCATCAGCATTCTGGTGATGTCTTGCTGAGGGTGCTCGGGCAACGGCGTTGCTTGCTCTTCTGCTCACGTAGGATTTGCTGGCGTGTGTTTCTTGAGTTCTTGTCTTGTGAAGGCTCATGAGGTTATGTCTTAGAGACTCGAATTCCTCCATAGCCTCTTGCTCGGTGACGTCTTTTTGTCCGCGCTCTCCCCATTTTCCTTCACGGACGATGCCTGATTCAGAGGAAGTGCTGCTTGATGGAATTTGTTGCTGTCCATTGTCTACGGCTTGCTGAGAGATCGGAAGTTGCTGTTGTCCCATTGATGATTGTGTACGGCGAATATTATCGCCGTCCACGGTGTTGCCAAACATGTTGACGGCGATTTACCCTGAGTTTGTTGATACAGAAAGAAAAAAAAAGAGAGAAGATACGTAGGGGCTATCTGATGTAATTGTCGTTGCCGAGTTGTTCGTGGTATGTAGCAACAAGGATAACCAACGCAGACAAGCCTAGGCTTGGTTCTCAAATACCCACAAGAGCTTAACACGAGTTTATATCAGTGAGCTTGAGGATAGTGAATTTATAATACACTCTCTCACTATCGATAGTTGATATGCACATTTTTATCCAAGGTGACGTAAAGACGGGTAGATCAAGGGTTGGTAGGATCTAGTGTAGCAGGGTCCAAAATAATCGAGACAGATCATAGCCAGATTTGATAGTAGAAAGGGGGGGCAATATTGAGCACCCCCATTTACTCCAGAGTCCAGACCGTGGGCCCTTGGCTACATTCTCCTTGTCGTATGTAGGTCCATAATAAATGGAGTTTAGCACTTGTCTCCGAGTTTTTTCAAAGCATCTGCCGTAACGTTATTCACTAGTCTCTCCTCGGTTCCCCAACTTGACTCATAATCTGAGATAAGCGCCAGAGTCAGCAAATTTTGCCGGCCGGACATACACCATAATCTGCCGGATTTACCACGTTGTAAGCGGGAAAAGCTAATGAGTACTCTATACACCCCGGGTTCCTTGTCGTATCTGTCCATTCTAGGAGATAGTTGATCGAGCAAGGTCGATAGAGCTGCATATCTATCGATCGGTACGTGACTTGGTTCTTGTCTTGATGAGAACGTGTTTCGTATTGATAAGCATGCCCCACGAACAAACCTGTGGTGGAACCGCATATAAGCAAAGTTAGCAAACTATGATGATGACTGGCTTCAACAACGATGGAGTTTAATCTCGGATGAAGTGCTCGCTCTCATCTTGCATAACAGACCCATCGATTACAAATCCTCCAACCCGTAGGAGATTCATATGCCGGTTATTCCGTAGCTTATATCTATCAAGAGCTCTGCCTAGAAGCCGCTGAAAATACTTTATGTGCCTAAAGTCTCTCGGCCGATTGGGCTGAGGCGATTGCAGGGTTGTGATGGCTTCACACGAGCTTGACCTTACCGACCGGCACTCGGTTGCACTCCGCTACATGAGTTGTATGCAATCTCTGACGTTTCGATAAGAATACTAGTTGCGTAAAGTGAAGCTGGATACATAATGCCAATGCTACTACACGTTATATTTTAAAAGACACGTCGATAATATTACAAGTCGACGCAGGGTAAGCTTGCATATTTATATCTATAAAGAAAATTACAGACAGCAAGCTTTTTAGATATAATCTTGAAGTCGTTGTATTAAGACTAAAGATAATTATATGTTATTAATGGAATGCTTCGTAAAGCTCGTTTCTTCTTTGTCAACATATTTACAGTACCAGCGAACAAGGTAGCTTGAATGTCATGTATCCTGTATATAGATATCTAGTGAGAAGAATCGCCACCACAAAAAGCAGCTTGGCGCAGTGGAAGCGCGGTATGTTTAATCAGACCCATCAATTCATTGACACACAAGCTAACTCACTACAGCCGGGCTCATAACCCGGAGGTCACTGGATCGAAACCAGTAGCTGCTATGGTATTCTTTTTTTGCCATTTCTACTGATATATAAATACCTTGTTTGCTTGCAGTTACATCAGCGGTAATAAATGCACTACAAGGGGAACGCTAGGTGAGACAATATTGGTTAAGAAGCCGAGCAGATTCCATTTTACCGCTACACAGGATAAGGACTTTACCCTAAGTTATCGATGGACTTTATGCTGGCTGAAAATACAGCAAGCCCTCCAAGACGCTGATATTACCGTCCTGTGGACTATCCCTCTTATGCTTTATGCCCGACTCAGGCTGAGATATTACGATCCCTCGAGAGATGCAGCACATAACAGTAGCAAGAGAGTAATATAGCAACTGCTGGTTTCAATTCAGTGATAGGCTGCTATGAGTTGCATTAAGAAAAGTCAGCACGGCTTTTATTCATATTGGTTCATACGTCATATACAAATCCCAACTCAGGATTCATAATACTTATAGTTTGTAGATGTGATAATAAACTTGGTTGTGAGCTCTTACCCATATGTGAGTGCGTACCAAAGTAAGTGCATCAGGACATTGTCAACGAATCCGACATCATCCATCTCCCTGTGCATTGTCCAGGTCTTAATTCTGAGGGAAAATAGATCCTCTAGAGAAAGCGTGCCATCGACAATAAGAGCGTCAACTCTATTCTTGAGGAGAGCAACTTGTGGTTTGTATGTTCCCAGGAGAAGAACTTTAAGGGGCTTTCTCGAGTTTTTCCCAAACTATTGGACATTTGCGTTAAGCAACCTGATCACTTGGCCGATAGAAAACTCTGGGTGGACTTGGCCCGCTCGAGAGTTGTTCAAGTTTTTTGCTCGACCTAGGAAGCTCTACCATGAGGGAGCTTACATTACCTGGGAGTTTTGGGTGAAGCTTTTGTCGGATATCTTGCAAGAACTTCTGCACAGGTGCTTACTTTCCATTCATCATTAACACGAAGCTCTGGTCTCGCCATCCTGTTATAGGACATTGGAAGACGGCATTGCTTGGCGAAGCTGGCAGTGCTCAGATATGGGGCTCTGGAGATCAAAGTGGATGGTCGGTCCACGCCATCGTCCTCATCAGAGACTTTGAGTTCATGAGAATGAGTATTAATGGGGTAAGCGTATGTCATCAATCAGTATGTCCAACTGGAATTGTCGAAGAGTAAAGACCTTGCGGAGTGGCTTGTACAGCTTGCAAAGATCAAGGCATCGTCCAGCGAGCCGGGCGATATTGAACTTTGTACCAAGGTAACCGTTGGTGAGGTTTTCGAGCCTCTCGGGCTTTTCAAAATGCTATTTAGGTAGCTAATCCGTTCCGCTACTATTAACAAGAAGTGGTAACGAGTGGTCGTTTCATAGTATCTGTTAGTGGCACCTGGCATTGATAATGGAAATGCATCAGAAATTCTTTACTTTACAACTCCTGGTTAGGGTCTTTTCTTGGGGTAGCCATAGATTGAATGTCGAGATCACAACTAATTGCTGTTTGACTGACTAACTTCAAGTTCAGCCTCTTCTGCCTGAGAAGTAAGTCTGTCAACAATATTATCGTTTGACTTTAACCTTTTCACATGTGAAATTAACCCCTGAGTCTCCACGTGGCTTTCATGTATGTTCTAACCGTTTTTGGGTAGCACCCGCAGCACCCCACTATCACAAACTTTATTCTCATGTCAGGGCATATGTACATATGTATCGACGTTGTTTCTCTTCGTATCCTCTATTTTCTCATTGGCTCTATACAGGGCTTTGGACAGTAACTACATAACCGTCGAGGAACACCCTAATTCCTACTAAGGACAGTAGTCTTTAAATCGGCAAGGTTCAGCCCTAAACCCCCTATGTATCTGCCGTTAGCGCCACTTTGCTTTTATTACAACTAATTCGCCCCGCGTCTTTACATAATCTACTTATAAATATATAACTACTTCTTATTCCTCTTAGCTTAGTTAATAATAGTTAGGATATATTTGAAATTTAAAAAAAATTAAAAAAGAAAAAAAAAGAAAAAGAAAGAAAGAAGATAAAGAATTTAGTCTAGCTAGTAAGTATAGATATACCTGGAAATATTGGAGTAATAATCATAAACATAAGTCCTACTACTAACTCTGAGCAGGATGAAGAGGAGTCATAGGATTATGCTCCAAGTCGTGGCTCTTGCGAACCCCGATGCTGTCGTGAAAGATGGCATAGCATGGCGAATCTCCACTCTTATCTCATGGATAGCTTGGCTAACTGACATACTATATCTAATAACAAGATTGAAGAGGAGGGGTCTATCTGGAAGGCGTGAATCCACAGGCACGTGATTTGCAAGAGCCCCCGCATCAAGAGGGGCTCTCATAGCAACGAGAGCTTCCATTTTGTTTTTGGAGTTCACCGCCCGCCCTTTTTAACTACAACTCCAATAATCATCTACACCATTCACGTGAATCTTGCGAACCCTTCACCAAAAACGTACGTACTTATCTGCCAGGTGAGCTTGGTTTCTGAGCCCCGAATACCCCGCGCGCCCTTCAGCTCGCATCAAGATTAACCCTCTCTTCCCAGCAATTCTCATCATGCCTGCTGTGGAACACGATACATCCGAGTCCTCTGGACAGCTCCCCGCGCCCCAAAAGAGCACGCCCACCTTCAACCCCGACGACGTGACCGTCATCTTCGTCCTTGGTGGACCCGGCGCCGGAAAGGGTACACAGTGCTCCAAACTCGTCTCGGAGCATGGCTTCACACATCTCTCGGCCGGCGACCTGCTGCGCGCCGAGCAGGAGAGGACTGGCTCCCAGTACGGTGAACTCATAAAGGACTACATCCGCAACGGCCTCATCGTGCCGCAAGAGGTGACCATCGCGCTTCTCGAAAACGCCATGACCGCTGTCCTCAACGAGACGGGCTCGTCAAAGGGCCGCTTCCTCATTGACGGCTTCCCCCGCAAGATGGACCAAGCCGTCAAGTTTGAGGAGACCGTCTGCCCCGCCAAGCTCGTTCTATTCTTTGACTGCCCCGAGGAGGTCATGGAGAGCCGTCTTCTCGAGCGCGGCAAGACCAGCGGTCGTTCTGACGACAACGCTGAGAGCATCCGCAAACGCTTCCGCACCTTTATCGAAACTAGTATGCCTGTCGTCAACCACTTCGAGGAGGTGGGCAAGGTCCTCAAGCTCGACGCTACCCCCACACCCAACGAGGTCTATGCCAACACCGAGAGGGCCCTTGCCAAATGGTTAGGTCCCAGCTTTTAGCCATAGATTTGCATTAAACGCCATCGCATATCCTTTGGGGGAGCTGTCCTGGAGTCGGGTCCCTCAAGAGTTTAGAAATACAAACCCTGTTGTTACCTGGCTCTATTATCCCTACTGCCCTGATGCAGGTACACAGCTTGGCTCTGCCGATCATCTCTCCACTCTCCATGCTGACCGTCCCAAGCTTCCGAAAACTGGGGCACGTCCTGTTTCTCTCGCTCATCTCCACCATTCATATGGTTTCTCGGACGACGTTTCTGGTCAAAGCCATGCAGCCCATAGCCGCCAACACGAGTACTTCTTCAGCGTTTTTATTCTCAGTACAAAATCACCCCAGTCTCGCCGACAATCTTTGGAATCCCAGGCGTCAGTTTAGATCGTTCCAAGAAAAGGAAATTGATCTCGGTGGCAGCTCTGACGGCGCCAAGTCGGCTGCTAAGCGTGACTACCCGACCACTGAGCCCGAATAGTATCAACTCGATGCCTCATATAGTTTGGCCATGTGCTACTTCAAGTGTGAACAGATGGATCAAACTAGCTTCCCCTAGGCATGCTGCCACACTACAACCCACATCTTGTGCTGGAATGGGCATTCGGCCTTTTCTGTTTCCAGAACTCGTCTAGAAACCTCGGTTTTATACCAGCTCGAGAATTCTCTCCTTCAAGGTCCTCATCGTTACCAGGTCTGCCCAGGGCAGGGGTCGAGAAATGACCGATGTTCTCACCTCCATACCTATAACTACATACCTACACCCTCAATGAGATCAAGACACAAGGCGCGAGCTTGACAAGACAAGACCTTGGCTCAATCATTATACTAATTCGATGGTGTCCCGGTGGGATGTTGAAGAGATACTCCTGGGCAGACCAAGTGACACTACCACCTAGTTCATCGAGTGTACATCGTCTGACATATGTTACCTGGGTATTGAAGGGTTGTATTGTATCCGCCATTTCAATATGGCTAGCTCTGTCCTGTAGGGTTTATCCATATCTCATGTGAAATCCTTTGTGAAATGAAAAGCATGTCACAAGCTATTAATCGTGATCTTCCTCTGTCAACCCCGGACAACCCTCCATTTCCGCATCAGGATATACCATCTTGCACCAGAAGCAATACTGATGCTTCTCCCTTAGATAATCCTGCACTCGCCTGAGTCGTTCTCCAATCTCGAGTTGATTAAACTGGTCCAGCTCCTCGTCCTCTTCATCTAGATCCTCAGCCGTGACATACACAGTGTGCCCCTTTCCCAGTGCCCTCTTGTCATCTGCGTCTTCTTGGTCGTCCTCATACGTCGGTAGACGTGACAGGGACTGCTCGAGATCGTAACGCATACGTCGATCACGCTCTGCTTCTTCTCTGTGCCTAACGAGGCCACGATACAGCAAGGGTATTGACTTGAGAGGGCGGGATGATATCGGTGCTTCGCCTTTGGATTTGGTTGTTGAACCTTTAGAATCCTGAGAAACCTCGGGTTTTTCGCCGTCCATTCTCTCTGCTGTACGCTGTGCCGCAAAGAACTGCTTCTCGAGCCTTGCGTCCTCTCGTTCTTTTCTCACGCGCTCGCGATACTCATCTGGATCCATCTTGACCGCCTTGACCTCCCTCTCTTCAGCAGCCTCTCTGATTCTCCGCTTCTTCTCATTGTCCATACCGATACCTCCACGGTCATCCTTGACACTGACTTTGATCGGTTCGGTCCGGCCAGGGGCACCGCCGTCGTCTGTCTTTTTACCCAAAGCGCCGCCCGTAAAGCCCATCTTGGCCATCATAGCGAAGCCCTTGCTCTTCTTTGCCTTTGCGTCGTCTAGCATCGAGGTTGAGAGGGCCTTTTCACGTGCGGCCTCTTCCTCTTCTGCGAGTTGCTCTTTTGATTTGACGGTTCCTCGTGCGCGTGATTCGCGCTTCAGACGTTGAGTACGCTGTAGAGATGTCTCTTTTGCTGGCGCTGGGTCGTCAAATGTCATGTTCATGTAGTCATCCTCTTGGTCGTCTGGTGCGCCTGCACCGTTTTGATGAGTGGTGTTCATAATAGCAGACTCTCTCGTTGATGAATGAGGTATTGGAGATGAAATTGAATTGAGCGTGTTCAAGGACTGGGTTGGTGAGATGAAGGAAGCTGGAGGGCTATGACTTATTGAATGTTGGCGAATATGAATATTTACAGCGGGAACGTCACTAGATGCGACGATGGGTAGAGGTTCCACTATTTTTCAGCGCTCTACTCCAAGGTACATACTTACCCAGGTACCTTGGTATGGGTACTGTACTGTACTTGTGTACTTGTGTACTTGTACTAACTTACCGAGGTAGGTTAGTAATTTGAAACGGAGGTGTCAAGACTGCGCATCACCACGAAGGACATTATAATCGATAGCAGCTGTTTCGCTGCCGCGACAATGTTACTGAACTCTCATGCAGCGACTGGTTACTAGTGCTTTAGTCTAGTTGACGACCCTCAACCAATTCTTCCCTCATGATCAAATCAAGCTCACAATTACAATTACAAATCATGGTACAGATGAAAACATGTATTGGTATCCTACGCCACCACACCCATCTACCTGTGGTTGGCTCTCTTTCTCGCCGACTTCTCCCTCTCGTATATGTTCGCCTCGCGACCCTCCTCGCTCTGAATCTCGGCAACCAGACGCTTGTACTTCTTCTCGTACGCCTCGTCCTTCGCCTTCTTGAGCCGCAGCTTCTCCCTCGCCATAAAGTTGGCGTCCTTGCGCAGCTCTCGGAGTGCGCCCTTGCGCTCCTTTTTGTGTTCCTTCTTGAGCTTGGCAAGCTCCGCCCTCTCGCGATCCGGATCGTAGTGCTTGTCCGGATCAAACGTCTCCTCGAACTTGGGCACGTACGTCTTGATCGCCAGGGGACGGTGGTGGTGAAGTTCCACGTTTCGACGCGATAGTTGGGCAACCTTGAGCATGCGGTTGAACTTGACCTGTAGTTTCTCAACTCTTTCGTTGAAAGCAGCAGGCAACTGAGAACGACAAGCCTTGCTGTTGAGGTGCTTGAGCACGCTCGCAACTTGGCCGAATGTCTCAAGGAATGCGCTCTTTCCAGTCCATGTATCTGCTGCAGCTTCCAGAACTTGAACTGTCGTGTCAAGAATGGAGACTTTGCGGGCTGTGGTTTCAGCCTCCTTTGACTCTATATCAATGCAGTCGGAAAAGTTGAGTCTTCGCAACTCTGTCTTACCCGCAGCTTCTGTGCGGATACCATCGGGAGCATTGTGGAGAGGAAAGTTTCCGAGCTGTTTAGAGGCAGCAACGGGTGCCAAGGCGGAGAGTGTGTTTAAAGAAAAGTTGATGACCTCGGGAATATAGCGCTTGGCAAGCTTCTGATAACTGACAGCTAGGATCGAGAGATATGTGCCAATAGCGTAGTGTGGGAGATTCTGTGGCACTCTTTGACCGAGGTATCGAGTAACCGTCAGCACAGCGGGCGTGACCACCTTGTGGAAGTGGTCGGAGGTAGGAAAGATAGTGCCAACAGCAGTCAGAAGGACGAGATCTCCAGTACGCAAAGCCAAGGGTCGAGATTCGCCCATCTCCTCAAGGTTCTGTCGGACCTGCTTGCTGATCTCGATAGGAAACATTTTTGCAAGAGAATGAACATGCCTGACTATGCTTTCCAGTACAGGGAAGGGCGCAGAGGTTGCAGGGTCCCAAGGCAAGCAGACATAGTCAACTAGAGCAGCTGAAAAGTTGGCAAGCTTCTCCTTGTTCTTGCTGCTGAGTTTGGGATGGTAGAGGGCACGGATTCTTTGGACGATAGTAGGGAAGGTCTTGGCCGGGTACGGCGCCAGGATGGCTCGGAGCTCGTCGCAAGTTTGAGGACATTCAAAGGTGAAAGGAAGGCCTTGTTCGTCACCCTTTTGGATCGCTGATGCCTTTGATGTTGAGTCAGCGTCAAAGACAGGATTACGGCTCTCCTCTTCGTTGAGTAGACCCTTGGTAAAGTCGTCCTCCTCATCTTCAGCTTCCTCATCAGAGCCCTCCATATCTGATTCCTCATCGCTGTCGATGGGCTCCAGATCAGACCCGCTAGCCACGAGATCATCGTCGATAATAAAGTCGTCCTCGTCATCAAATCCAAGCTCTGTAGCTGTTGGTCGAGCTCGAATGCCGCTGCCAAGGCCAAAGTCATCTTCATCATCAAGATCCATCGCATCTTGCTCGGCCTTTCCACCCTTGTTGCCCACTTCGTCATCCTCGCTATCGCTGACTGACTCTCCTCGCATACGCTTCTGGCGCTTATCTTCAAGCTCCCTCAGTCTTGTGGACTCCTCTTCAGCCTTCTCTTCCTCCGTCTTGGTGCGGTCCGCAGGTTGAGCTCTCTTGTCTTGGGCCAGCTTCTTTACTTGGAGGTCGAAATTCTTTTCGAAAGCATCCCGATCAACGCCGGCAATGGTCGGTTTTGCCGCATCCTCACCATGAGCCTTGCCACCTGGTCTGCCTTGCTGTAGAAGCATCTGGATACTCTGTAGCTCCTTGTCGAGTTCCTCTCGGAGGTCTTCATCCTCCTCCTTTGCAGCCTGTCGTTCGTACTTGTAGTGTTTGGATTTTGCGATGACCTCCTCCATGACCTCCTTCTTTGTCTTTTTTCGTTCCGGTTCTCCGTTCTCGCCATCTTCGTCACTGCCCGTGTCTGCCATTGCACGGATGCGCTTCAGCCTCTGCCTTTCACGCACTGAGCCGTCGCTGTCGTAATCCTCGTCGAGGTCATCTTCTTGAAAATCATCCACGTTTTCAAAGGTAAGAGACTTTCCCATGTGTGTCAAGCCCTCTGAAGGTTCATCGTCTTCCAAGTCAAACATGGAGTTCTTCTTGTGACTCCTCTGCTTCTCTCGCGCGAATCGTTCGAGCATTTTCTCTTCGGGTGCCATTGTGGGATCATTTTCACCAAATCGACGATCGAGAATACCACCGACCTTGTTGCGACGCTGCATTTCGACTAAGAGGGTTTGTCGACGCTGTTGCACCTGTTAGTCGAGTCTCTGAGGCGATGTGGTGTGACTTACCCTCTCCTCGCTAGCTGCTTTAGCCTGGCCGGGACGACCCTTGATGCTGCCAGCAGTGATAGTAGGTCGATTGCTTGTAACCTCAAATTTAGGCCCCTTTGCGTGCTTCAGATCAAAAGGATTGAACTGCTCGCGAATGCCTTCCAGCACAGCCCCTCTCTGGAGTCGTTTGTCGTTGCGAGAACGCTCATCCTGAGCATTTTTCCGCTTCTGCTTCTTTGACTGCTGAGGGCCGACAATTCCTTGCTCCTTGAGTGACGCCTTGAGGCGTTTGAGCTGGGAGCCGGCCATTGCGACTGATGGATGCTGATGTATAACTTGCGCTGAGCGACTTGGAATTTTTCTAGAGGTACAGAAAAAGTCTTATCGTTATCAGATGATGTGGGTCTTACAGATTAGGTTTTTATTTCTATATGCTGTTTCAAGTACTTATTGTTTAAATGAGCACTCATGTGGCACGTGATCAATAGCGTAATTGGTTTAGTGGTAAAATTCTCCGTTGCCATTCGAGTAACGTCGGGGAGCCCTGGGTTCGATTCCCAGATTACGCAGATATTATTTTTGACATTTCTTTCTATACCAATACTGTCTGTCTCTCTTAATACAAGTGCTGCTTGTGACCTTTATCAACACAGGTAGGATCCTATGTTGTACTGCAGGTAAAGAGAATTGAAGTTATATAACTTGTTAAACTCCAATAACGCCGTGGTGGCCTGCTGGGTACCTATTCTGTATGCGAGATCATTAGGATCCGAGAACGTTCAAACTAAAAAAAAAAGCAGTGGGTCTGTCACGGGAAGCCTAGCTACAATAGGCTGCAGCAAGGCGGTATCATCTGGCAAAACACCTTACGTCAGGAACTCTTTGGTACATATTGCCATCCTATATCAACATTCAATAAACAAACCATGAGCTCAACAAACCCGCTTAACCAACATGGGATGGGCAGACGACCTCCTCAATCTTGCCCGCGATGAAAGAGTAGTCCTCGCAACATTAGGTCTCGCTACTTTTGGCGTTGTCAGCACCGTATTCACTGCGCTCACCATTATTCGCGACGACAATGAGATTCCTCCACCACAGCCAAAGACACAGTACATCACCCAAGATACTGAAGATTCGCTCCATCTCGAGACCCTCGAAAAACTTCTAGACCATCCAAACTATTCCATAAGGGAGGTTGCGATCAAGATCCTGTGCGATCGGGCCGTCAATGATCCAGAAACAACCCACTCGTTGCTCTTCGGGATCACTAGGCCAGATTACAATGAGAGGATGCGATGTCTTCGGGCCCTGGCCCTTCTCACCGGCCAGACTATTGGTAAGACTGTCCTTGTGATTCTGGAGAAAACAGCTGACCATCTTAGGCTTGGATGGACTTTCCAAGTTGAACAATCCCAAGGCCTACTCTGCTCTCGTAAGATCCCTAGAGCTGAGCTTGGACGACGTTGAACGGCCAAGCCTTACCGACAGCCACTGGGATGAGTACTATCTCCGCGATATGGCCGAAAGGTTCTGCCTCATGTTCATTTTGGAGCTGGTTAACAAGTACGGCGCCAGCATGCTAGTCAAGGCACGGTTTGTCGAAAAGTGGCTGGCAAAGCAGGACTGGGGTGACACACCTGAAGAAAGGCACCGCAGTTTCAAAGATTACATGACACTCAAGGCCAATAGGATCGTCGAGATTGTTGATCGCATCAAGGAATCAAGGCGAGGCCTCAAGGCACTCGAAAAGACAGGGCTGATGGATAGGGAGAATTCAAGAAGAAGGCTTCGGGAGCTGCCAGACCTTATCATGGAGATCGAGGACGAGGCCGGAAACCTTCCACTTGTTGGACCTCAGGCCACTCGCACTAGGGAGCACTCGGCAGAAGAGCAACGGCTTCGACGACAACATCGAGAAGCCATGGTTCTCAATGATGGCACCCGGCCACTGGCACGAGAAGACATTATCGAAAGAGAGCATAGTTCTCCTGCATGATGAAAGAGCAGTCTTGATAAACGCCAAACAAACAGTAACACAATTCAAGCACTAGGTGCACGTTCTTTTAATATGGTGCAAGCGGCTTATCGACTTTGCTCATCAAAGTATAGTCCCCGTTCTACGCATAGCTCAAAGACCCCTTCAGCAAAGAACCAATAAGAGGTAGTTGGAATGCAAAAGCAGCAAGCCTCGAGTCATCAGTGGCATTATGCCAGCCTCGGATACTGAATCCGAGGAATCATCAACCCATTCCCGCTACCACTAGACCTACAAAGTTTTCAGGGGAAGAGAAGACTATAGTTTGTCAATTCACTTGCTAGCGACGCATACTAGCTTCGAATTGGGTTTGCAGAGAAATCCAGGGCTTAGAAATTTGCAAGCGCACTTCCTACATTTAAGCAAAGCATAGGACAACTATGTGTATCTTGATTCTCAACTCCAATACTCCAAATGCCCATCCTTACAAACCCAGCTCTTCCCAGTCCACTCTTAGGCGCTATAGTATCGTTCTAGATTCTTCTTGACTTGGTTGCGGCTGACTCGGAGAATCTCAAGTATGCCGGACTCGGTCCGACCTTCGTTTGAGCCAGAAGTTGTTCCACTGTCGTCTTTGGGGCTGTTCTCGGTTTCATTATCCGTTGTTAGGCTGATCTTCTCTAACAATGATCTTATCCGACTCTCTGGATCAGCTGGAGGCTCAAGCTCATTGACCTTTTCGCTTGGCCGAACTAGGCACAGCAATCGCCTTTCCCTCTTGCAAACATTGATGCGAAGAGAATCAATGTGCGACTTGTCGACGCGTGACAGAATCTCATCATCATCCCCTGGCCGTTCATCGTTTAATTTCCAGAACTCATCTCTTGAAAGTTGTGGCATTTCTGAGATCGCACGAATTCGACTCGCCCAAAACTCAAAATCATCCTTCAGACCGAGTTGCATGAGAAAACTCCTGAGAATGTTTGAGCTGCAACAGCCTGACTTTTGGGACTGCAAGACTGTGGGCACAAACGTCAGCCACGCATTTGGAGGAGCCATATCTGCAAACTGGAACAGAGATACCATAAGCTGACTCCAACGAAGAATCAACTCTGGGTCGAGTGTCCCTTCGAGGTAGCGAAACTCAACGGTCCCCTCGCACAGCTGGGACCCAGTCTCTTCAAGGGGTATGCAAGAATACACACTTACACAACCCTTCAAAGCCCAATCGCTAGGTCTGCAGAGTCCCTGGAGGTCCTTCAAAGTGCGAGCTGTCCACAGCATCTTGAGAACCCCCAAAAGGCAACGGTCAATGATCTTGTCCACCGGGATGTACTGCTCAAAGTCCGCCGGAGTATCAATGTCTGCCCACCAATCTTCGTAGTGGTCGTGTGTCTTCATACCTGGGCTCATCATGGGCAGCAAGAATTTTCCATGCCTCCTAGCGGGGTTGCAGAGACTGAAGATGATGTTCTCAGCACAGCACATGAGAACAAGGACTTTGCGCAGCAGGTGAAGGGGCATTGGCTCAGTTCCCTTGGCAACATGAATATGAAAGCCGCATGAGTTGCCCATTACCAGTCTGAAGTTATTTCGTAGGATGCTGACAATATCGATCACCTCCTCCCAGCCCTTTGGCGCATCTCTAAGCACAGGGCTCACAATCTCTATTCCAGTCAATGACAAATACCCTCCCCAGTTGTTATGTGGGTGGACAGAGCCGTCTTCCGAGATTGTCCAGGTCTGATATTCAGGAGCGATGCCGTTCACAGGGGTTATTCCGTGCTTGAGAAGCTCCTCCTTCCAGACGTCCCTACCTTTTCCTGCGCTGGAGTTGCGCACTAGCAGCAAAGGTCCACAAGATGTAATCAGATGTGCTATCCCTCGAGCTCGATATTCAAAGTTCAGGCCAAGGGCAACCTGTCTATCGTCTTCAGGGTGAGGGTCAGGATACTCCTCGTAGCCTGGTAGATCTAGGTCAATGTCCATGTGCTCAGAGTCGACTTCTGATATAGTCGGCATGGTGAACTGCGACAGTGTGAGATCTTGGCTCGGCAGCGCTGGGATATACATTTCAAGCTCGACGCCAAATGAATAGTTGCTGCTGAACGCGTCCTTGGCTGAGGCCTCCCAATTTCGAGCTCGAAAGGCGAATTCATCAAGGGGTGATGGAAGCGCACGTTTTGAAGGCCAGTTTGTTCGCACAACAGGCTCCGATTCATCCTGGGCAACGGAACTTCTGATGAGAGGCCAATCTTTCAAATCTGGTATCTGAAAGGCCTTGTCTTTGGTCTTGAAGTAGTGGGAAGGCCGGTTTAGACCCTGCGCCTCCAGAAAGGTGAAGATAGTAGAGCCATTCTTAGGAAGTGCCGCATTGGCCTTGTTCAAGCAGGTCAGAACGAGTTCCGTGCATACAACAGCCCAGGTGACGATCTCACCAATATTAAGAGTCCCGCAGTGCTGGTTGAACTCGACGACAACTGGGTGAGACTCGCTGGCGGCCCGGAGGCAGTAGGCAGGTCGTACTTGGGGATACTCTCCAGCGTCCAAGATGGAGATTTCGAAGAGGTCGACAAGGCTTTGTACCGAATCAGCATGGCGGATTTTCTCGAATCCAGAGCTGAACCTGATACGGTTCAGCTTTCCAGGGTGCGGAAGGATCTCTAGCGGATGTCGATTGGGTGTAAGGCGATTGTTCCAGGGGTCCTCAATCTCAACAGTGGAGGCCAGCTCCGTCCTGATATGAATGGGATAGTCCCTAGCAAGCTTGGTATACTGCAGACCGAGATTAGAGAGTGATCCAGGCCTACAATGAGGAGGGTGCAACTCGTCTAGAAGGGGGTCTGCTGTCCAGATCATGGATGCGATTACCTTGAGGTCGTCAAGACTGACATTGCCTTTTGGTAGACTTACAAGAATGTTAAGACGCGTGTCCGAGTTTGCTACGGTCAAAAGCTTCTTGTTCAAGATGAACAGGACTTGTTCCAACTCCTTCTCAAAGCGCAAGCTCCCAGCCCGGATGTTGGGAGATGTCAGCCCGACTCCGATCCAGTGGTACTGACTGCATTGGTGCTCTTGGACAGCTGCATCAAACGAAACAGTCCAGCAATCGGAATCGTCTTGCCTCTGGCAATTGCGCGTGTCGTCATTCAGAGGATCAGCGTTGGAAAGTCCATGGTGCCTCAGAACAGCCTCGAGCTGCTCGATAGCCCACTGGGCGCGGATAAGATGCTCTTGGCTCAGTTCTCGATAGCTCTCGGTCCCTGGCGGTGTTTTGAAATACTCTCCAGGGGGCAGAGAGAGGGCGCCCGTGCAGTGCACATAGTTGCTGAGGCTATCTCTGTCTGCTTGCTGTGTTGTGCTGCGACGGATTGCAATGAGGAAGCCGAGTCGGGCCTGGAAGTCTACCGCTGGAGGATCCATGGTCAAGAAGATCAACTCCAGTATCTTGTCTCTTGCTAAGGGTGTTTTTTTTAGTAGGGCTTATTGGGTAAAATTGGTTGTCAGCTAGTTGGTGGTTGACCGGTAATGTGAAGTTGAATAGGGGCGTGATGATAACTAAAGAGGAGGATGAGCTGGGACCCAGAGACATTATTTATGTAGCGTTAAAGGGTTGTTATTACACGGAATTTGTCTTGTTCTCAAATATCGGCAATTAACTGTTGTTGCTTGTCTATTTTGTGCCAGAAGATGAAAAAGTGTCCAGGTTGCTGAACAATGCATTCTTCAGAGCAGCTGTCCATGTTCAAGCAACAGTTTTAAGCAGTGATTCGAATCTCAGGTCCAACTCGATCGAACATGTGCTTTATGCCAGATGCTGTATTGTGGGAAGCAATAGAATTCTTTCGGAGAATATAGGTAGGTAGGTATATGCTTCAAAGGAGGTAGTTGATGGATGGAGTCAGTTGAATAGAGTCCAGATTATTGTTTGTTTGCCTTATTAGCATTATTACTTTGGAGTAAGCGAAATATAATGTTGATTATTTATTTCTTAAAGCAGCTAATGCCTTGCACTGGCAACCGGATATCTTGATTGCTTGTCACTGTCGCTGTTATTGCCAGCTGCAGATCTAAGTATTAACACTTGGTATTCACTTATACACACACACACACACA